>CM032643.1:24450944-24473418 GCA_019097785.1 Fraxinus excelsior | reverse complement strand
TTGATTATAATTCTATTTTCTTTCCAATTTTACTATATTTTGTAACATAAGTACGTTTTTACTAGGTTTTCTGGCCATTTGTATAAATAGGACTTCAGTATTCAATGTATGAGCTTTTTGACAAATTTACTATTGAGATATATTCGAGAGGTTATTGTGTTTTTTCAAACATTATTTTTCTTAGAACATTCTAAACTTATCAAGAGGATTCTTGTAGCGTTCAACACCGAATTCGGATTACGTGTTGTGTAATCAAGAGGTCATTCAAACTTCGTTTTTGTTTGATTGCTTGGTTAATTAATTCTTGGTTCAAACTCAAAATCAGGATTATTTTTTGAATTTTTTTGGGATCTTCAATCTCGTTGTAGATTGTATAGTATTCTTTGTTATGTGGTTCTCATAGGACCCCTTCTTCAGAGGCCATCCTAACCTTTCTAAGTAGGGCTTCTTCACCGCTTAAACTCTTTTTTTGTCCATACAACTCTTTGCATCAAAGAGCTTGGGGGTCTTACAAATAGATTTCTATTTCAATATATTCATTTTTTCAAGAAATATCAGCAATCCAAGTACTTATGTCAACTCCAAATCTCTTTCTTGGGGCTTCCACTTGTTTTTTTTCTTCAAGAACAACTTATTTTTCAAAGGGGAACACAAATAAATATTCCGATAAGCTTTTTCCATGGGAATGTTCGTGGTTGTAGTGTAGTTTTTCATAGACAGTGTCAATCTGTTGACCTTTTTTTGTACCATTGACATGGACAACGGATATCGGGCCCACTCAAGATAATTTCAACATGTGTTGACAAATCACTAGTAGATAATATTTCGAAATTGAACGTGAGAGAAATTATATAATACAAGACAAATATATTAGGTCGCCGACAAAATATATGAGCGAAGTTGCACGATAAGGAACGATCAACAAAAATCAAACTAAACATCCAGATCAGATATCTAACTTTTGCAACAAAAGATCAAACTAAAAAGGAGAGAATATATAGCTTGTAATAGATGTATTGGCATTAACCCCAAACCCAAATGGGGAAACGTATATAGTATTACATGTGCAAGATGATCATTGGATGATGGGGCATATAGTTTCATCTCCTTAATCGAACCATCTCATCATAGGCATAATTTTGACCAAATTAGCATATGGTGCATTGAATGATCCCAAAAAGGAGGCAACCCCCTATAATCGATGCTAACAAGATAGACATTTTACTCATTACAAGAGTCAAATCAATCATTCCAACAAAATTTCATAAATATAGGATCTTCAAATGTGGATCGTCACTTGTTTCACTTTTTCCTTGCAATTTTAGTCCCCAGCATCAGGTTTTCGTACACTATTGGTCCTTCATTGCTATTATCTTCGAATTTGATCTTCCAATGTTTTGAGAATGATCAAGTTGGTCCCACACTTCCCAAAAGGTAGAATCATTCCCCCAAAAACTTCTGAATTAATCCAATTTAGTACTTTCAAATATTCCAATCAAATCCAAATTCTTTGATAGCTCTTCAATTTCATCATTTTAGCTCCAAATTCCTTCATTTTGCTCAATTAGCCTCCCACTTGAGTTTTTACCAATCAAAGCAATATGTATACTAATTAGGTAGATATCCGCTCAAAAAATTAAATATTAGGTAAAATGCACTTATCAATGAACGTCTTTTACTATTTGCATTTTGGCCAAAATTGATAGAATCTTCATTATTTAATTAATTGTATTATTGGTTCTAAGTCATCTCGACTGTGACTTAATTAAGATATTAACCCAAAAACATTTATGTATATGAAGGGTCAAGGTAGAGTGTAGTTGATCTCTACCAGTTTATTAAAAAACAAACTAAAGTTACAAAAATATTTATCGCCATTCTAACATACAAACATAACTTGAAGAAGAAAATAATTGTAATAACCTCTACACTGAATTCTAATAATAGAAAAGTACAAGAATAAACTGTAAAACTTTATGCGGTCCCGCTACATGTACAATGCCACTTGACAATGGTAGGCTACAAACTGACGTGGCTTAAAAAAAACGAAACGAAAAAGGCTGAAGTCTGAAGGCCATTGTTCCCCCATTTCCCCCAAAAACGAAGGAAACCCTTCCTTAACATTTCCCCCATTTCTACCAAAAACCCAAAACTCTTCTCTCTTTCACTCACCTCTCTCCCGATTTGTTCTATTAATTTTTGTATCGTCTGAAAAGTAGTCGAAGGTTAAAGTTGAATTTATACTTGAAGCATTTGGGGAACAAGGCCTTGAAGTGGTTGATGGTAGGGTTTCTTGGTCTGATAATTTTCATCTACAAGCTATTAGCGAGGTAAAAAGGGATAATTTTACCTTCATTTCGGTAAGCTGTCCAGCGTTCCTTTGTCTAAAAATTGCTATATTCGGTTTTGCCCAAATCTCTGTCACTACCTTCCCCATTTCATTTGAATCAAGCGTTTTGGTGTTTGATAGATTCCAGTAGTCCAATGGGTGGAAAGAATTCAGGAGTTTGCCACAGTTGTAGGCGCAAGGGCCATTTCTTTGCCAACTGCCCAACAAAATACCAATGCCCAACGTGCAATACCGGTTTTCAAAAGTGTTTTGAGGTTGAAAGGGATACTCCAAACAAAGGAAAATTGTTCAAATGTTGCAGTCACAAGTGTGGATTTTGGGAGTGGTGCGAAATTGGGGAATCAAGCGGAGAATCGTGTGATGTTCGCCGAACTGAAATTGACAATATATCCCGCATGTTTGAATCCGAAGTCCGGCTGAAAGACGAAGAAGAAATCAATATGTCTGTGACAGTGACAATCCGTAAGAAGAAGTGAAATGTTGTTTGCTAAACACGAACGGGATATAGGAGTTGGGTTGATTAGTATGGGTTGATTAGTATGTAGATTAGTTTGCATTTGTGTCAATGTGGAATTGTAGGATTTAAACATTTTGATTGCGGCATAATAGATATGGTAGCCACGTCTATTTAGCATGCTGCCTGGACATTGTTGTTCCTTTTTTTGGTGTCAAGGCAGTGTGCATGTCTATGTATTACCAGAAAGTCTTGTAGCTTGTTGTAATAGCAGTGACTTATGGTCTAATAGCATCTTCCATTTCCATGTTAATTTGTTTAGTTCTCTGATTGAAACCCTCGACAATTACATATGGTGTTGATGCTTATGAATGTTTCTAAAAAAAGACATTATCAATATCAAAAAAGAATAAGAATAAAGCAACTCTTGAGAATGAGCTCAACCTGTGACCTTCATCATCCAATTCAGCAAAATGACAGAATGAGCTCAAAACTCCATTTTCTCACAAACTGTTCAAATTAGTTCTCACAAATAACAAAATATGAATCCAAAGGAACACAACCATGATACAAAAATGTAGATAAATAATCCTCAAAAACCAAACATGATATATCCCATGTCTATTACATAGCATAACATTGTTCAAATGTAATCAAGCATCCACTCCAAGTTGAAAAGAGTACAAAAAACCACAAATGGACATCAAAATGAATAAAACTAAGTTTCATTTCGTCTGACTTTCTCCCGTCATCATCACGTGCCTCTTTGATGCGGTAAATGTTGATCGTAATATTGAATATCATTACCTAGAATATAACATAAAAATGAATAAGTGAACACAACATTATGGCTACAAATTTACAATTTCATAAATTTTTTACCTTCGGAATTGAATATAAAATGCGTTGACGACGGATGGATCGAACTAGTTGAGGGATAAGGCTGTGTGCTCAAAAGATTTGCCTCGTGACTCTATCATAAGTAACAACGTGAACAATAACATAATTTGAAAAGAAATCAGATTTTCCAATAAATATACTAACCATCAAGTGTTGTGAATTGGCGAATGGAGAACAAGTGGAGGATTGTTCTCCTTGGGATGCATGAACATCGGTCGCACCCTTTGGTATACTGTTACGCATTACTATAGGTCGCTTCCCTTTGCCAGTTGAAGGTGCCTACATGTACATCAAAAATGAATGATAAGTATTTTAGTATTACGTTTAAGTTTAATTGAAAAAGTACCTAATCATACCTTCGTCTTCTTTGAATTCGACTCCAACGGGCTCTTCCTCCGAAGTTTTCTTGGCACGCCCTTTCTCTTTGTCAATTTAGGATCTCCCACGATCATGCTGCATGGAGTTTGTGAACCAGTACGCTGAGATCCCACCTGAATCGAATGTTGAATACATACATTGCTTCCACTACTCCATTTCAACATCGAAAGTTCTTTAGCTTGAAATTGTATCCATTCCATAATCAGTCGGCTGCGACCTTCATCATCTGCTGCAAGGTATGCCACCTGGGCGAAAGCTTTACACATATTTTCGTATCTCAACTGTCCCGGAGTAGTTTCCAACCCGTCATATGTTACTCCGATCTTCGTGTATGGTCGACTGACGTCCCTCCTCCACCTACGCAATATATATCGCTCCGGCCGTACGTCGACGTCATTACGAATTAGTACTGTAATTGCATGTCTGCAAATGATTCCCCGAAACTCAAACAAGTGACAGCTGCAAACAACATCACATTTATCCCCATGAAAAGAGACTAAAAATGATTTCGTCATACGTCGATCTCCACAAACAACATCTTCCCTAACCTCATAAGTCGTCCCAAAACATCCCTCGGAAGTAGATATGAGGTCACAATACACCTTACCCGTAAACTCAGTTTGAACTTCTTTGAATTTTGAAATTGTGTACACTGCCTGAAATTACTTTTCCATTTCATATGTTGTTGCACATGGAACCATTTGGGAGAACGACTTAAAATCAGCTTGGAACTCCTTCTCCACCTTGCTCCTCAATGCTCGCTCATATTGTTCAACAAATTGTTTCAAAGACGTCTTTGAGTGCACATATCCATCAAAAAAGCGTTCATGCTTTCACTCCGCTGTGTTGTTGACATCCCAGCCCAGAATGTTGTTTTTAAAAAGCAAGGAACCCAACGAGCTCGGTTCTCGTACAATCCCGACAACCATTCGTTATCATGTAATTCAAATGTCATGATCATCGATTCCCAACCTTTTTCAAATTGTTCAACCATTTGAGAATCATACACCAACACATGTATTGCTGAAAATATCGAACCCTTGTCGATGTGGTATCCAAATTTTTCGAGAAGCTTCTTCAAAATGTGCCATAAGCACCATCTATGCTTTGTATTTGGAAACACTATATGAATGACATTTTGCATTGCCCTATCTTGATCAGTGATAATTCCATTCGGAGCTTGACCATGCATACACTTCAGCCATGTCCTGAAAAGCCAAACAAAGGTATCCGTATTCTCATTCGAGATCAAACCACAACCTAATAATGTTGATTGTCCGTGGTAGTTGACGCCAACAAAAGGTGCGAAAGGCATATCATATCTGTTAGTCAAGTAAGTGGTATCGAACGTAACAACGTCCCCGAAATCCTTATATGCTTCCCTCCATCGATTATCCGCCCAAAATACATTCCTTAATCGCGAATCGTCATCCAAATCCATACAGAAGTAAAATCCCGCACACCGTGCCTGCATATCTGAAAAATAAGACTGTATTGATGATGCATCTCCCTCCCCAAGGCTTAATCGCCTAACTTCTTCTATGTAGTTTCGACAATCCTTCTCTACGCACGTCAAATTTTCATATCCACCAGCTTCTACAACTGCAGAATTGAAACTTTTATGCAATGGAATTCCAGCCATGTCATTCACTTCAAGCTTCCGCTTCACATGTGCACTCAATTCTCGATTACATCGATACAATCTCGACTTCGTTGGACTTGTTTTGTGATTGTGGTCGAGGTCGAGGTGTACCGTGTTAATTCTCCAGTAACCATGATCATCTGAAGATGCGGAGATCCGGGCTTTGCAACCCGTCTGAATAGTTGGTTGCGGCTTCAATGAGCCGCTTGTGCTACCGCTTCTTCGACCTTCACGGCTACATGTGAAAGTCACATATCGCACAACTCCATCATCATCATTTCTCGAATTCCTTTTCCTCACCGGAAACCCTACACTGTAAGCCTATGATTTGTACAAATTAAAGACTTCATGTACATCCTTGAACTTCATCCCAACCTCCTGCACAACAACTACATTCATACTACATTCAGCGTTGACATTTTCAGATTCCACTAAATGGTCGTTTTCGGTGTCTTCCATCATAAAAATGGCTCCTACATAAAAAAAACCACACACTTTTATCATAAAAATTGCCACACAATTTCAGTATTACAGCAACAGCAACATATTGATTTCAACATAAACATTCATTTGCACATATTCGGACACCCACTTCTGAAATAAATGAGTTCAAACATCTCAATTTTATGAATGTAGAGGTCTGCAGATATTATACACGTTTCAGAATATGGCTGAAAATGATAACAATTAAAAAAATCAAGTCAAAGGCAATGGTGGGTAACAAGCTTCTTTGATTTTGAGTAAGATTGAAATTTCGACCACAAATTAGGGGCTATCGAACTCGTTTTTTACCTCGCAACAGGTAAGAAAATCTGAAATATAGCTCCCCGGTTCTGCTTCCGAACTTCAGATGTTTGAAATCTAGCTCGCCTTCAAAAATCGGGTGCAATTGTAGTTGGAGTCGCTGGATCCAATTCACATTTCGGGTGTAAATGCTTCAAAAATCGGGTGCAATGGAACCCATTTTGAAAATAATAATTATAGTCCAGCCATTGAAGTAAGCTCTTAAAAGATTTTCGATGTGGTCTGAGAAAGATGGGGAAATTAGTTGATTCTTGGATGCCCATGTTTTTGTTTCACCAACATTCACAGCTTCCCTATCATTTCCTTTGTCCATGTCATTTCCCGCCTTAAAAGCTCCTTAAATTGGTCTTGCATCTCCACCGTCCAGACCAACGCATCTCCACCGTCCACGTCATGTTGTCATGCACTGTTGTAATCCAGCAGTGTACAAGCAGCTTTATTCAACTTTATGATGAGACGGTCATAAATTTTGAAAATAACAAATTAATTGACTAGATTCAATATGAATACCGTGAACTAGATTTTGTAGGGTTTTGCTTGAGTGTACAGACCCCCATCTGTACGCCTAAGCAAAACCTTAAGGGTTCGTTTGATAGCTTAGAAAATGGGTAGAAAAGGAAAATATTTTCTAATTTTAGCCAATTAAAAGTGTTTGATAGTACAAATTTTTCTAACAAAATGTTTTCCACATTTTTTTAGGTACAATCATTTGATACACAAAATCTTGATTTTGTTTTCCCACCTATTTGGTGGGAAAACATTTTTCACCCTCTTTTTTTTTTTTTTTTTTGCAATATGAACAAATTCTAGATACAATGGTAAAAAAAAAATTCACTTTTATTGACAACTTCTATGCAAAACAAAATCAAACAAATGATATTCGATATGATAAAAAAAAATTCAATTTTTTTTTTACAATTGGAACAAATTTTAGATCCAATGGTAGAAAAAAAAATATCACCTTAATGGACAAATTCTATAAAAAAAAAGAAAAAAGAAAAAAAAAGAAGCCAAATGTACTCCAAACTTTCAACATTTTTCATGAAAAATTATACCAATTAAACACAATTAATTACAATTCCCAGTAAAACATTTTCTAGAAAAATCAATTCCCTATAAAATATTTTCTTTCCACCCTTGTAATCAAACGGACCCTAAGTGTAGCAAGGTTCTAGTTTAATCAATGAATTATCAATAATGTGCTTTTCACAAAATTTATTGTCGTTCGAACTCATTGGAAGTTTGACTTACAAATTGTAAGAGATTCATATGTTGTTTTGAGCCCAATTTTTTATATTTTTATATTTTTTTCAATAGTGTTACGATGGAAAATGTGTGTTTAAAAAATATGAAAAAATTTAAATTTACATGTAATATTATTTTATTAAAAAAATGTGTGGTTAAAATTGGATCTATTCAAGAATATATTTTGATAGAAAAAATGGGCTCAAACATTTGAATTATAATTAGTTAAGTTATAAAGTTGTATAATCTAATAAATGAAAACTTAAAACGTTTGAATTATAATTAGTTAAGTTGACTGCAATATTATAATTACCTGTGACACATTTCCTTGCCATAATTAATTACTTCAATGATTAATTACGACTAAATTGCCAATTGCAACCACGAAAACCAAGCCGTATTGACCTGACCATGACTCAAAAGAATTTCAATTTATAATAGGCATTCAAAGAAGACCCCTTAATCATTCCATTTGAGTAATGATATTTATAGTGAAAATTTGATGCAGAACGGAAGTAAAAGATTTACCAACGTAAATCTTAAAAATAAAAAAACTGAAATTCTCTAAGAACGAAACTTTTTATTCAATGAATGATCTCCAAAAAACGTTAAAAGCCTTTAAATAAGCTTTACAAGAAATCCTAAAAACATAGAATAATAAGACGTTCCAAAAATAGCGAAAATTCAAAACGGAAAATATGGAAATTAAGGAGCCGTTCTCTTCGTATTTCAGTTTTTTGTTTTGAGTTTTGAATTCATTTTGTGTTTTCTGATTTGAGTGTTTGTTTTGAAATTGCTGAAAACTCGTTCTTTTTGTCATTCTGAAAATCAGTTTCTCAAAATAGAAAACTTGAAAACGCGTTTACTTTGAAATTTTGAGAATCTTTTTTTATAATATTTTATTCAATAAATCTGATTATTCAATAAATTTTAATAGTTTAATGTTAATTGATTGAAGAAAAAAACTAATGAGGTAACATTGCTAAAATTCTCTCGTTTAATTCAAATGTTTTGTCCTATTTTTGTGTCTAAAACAAAAAAAATGCATATGTTATCTTCATCACATTCTTCATACAAAGATAACAAATTTTCCGAACTATTTGATTTCAGACAAGGAAACCATTTTTCACTCTTATGTGCAACTTAAACTAAAAAATAGTAACATAACAAGCAAAAAAGAGTATTTTACAAATAAGTATGACCATTACAAATAATTCAACGAATTAACAAAATTTATAAAACATTTTTACTTGAATAAACAAAAAAATTGTCAAATTTAATTGTCTTGTTACATCTCTTAAAATTCTCCACTTCTTCATCCTGAGATTGAACATTCTGCACATCACAATAAACGTTTGTTCAAAACCAATTTCAGCACATTTACATATTCACAGCAACACATTCAGCACGTCTAAAGCTGCTGCCCAACTTCAGCCCAAACTCAGTAAATGCAAAATCCATGGTTGTGACCTCATTTCTTTAACCAATTTACCCAGTCAGCACATCTAAAGCTGGAACCTAAAGGCATGTGAACACAAAAATGAAGAACCAAATAACTAGATAATACTAAATGTACCAACATAGAGAATGATTAGATTAAGCTACTCAACTTGAAGGAATCGGCTTCATGATTTGGTGTCTCATCCACCTCAAAACTCACCCTTTTCTTTTTCACAGAACCCTCGCTATTCATATGCAGTGCCCCTGATCTTGAGCTGCCATCACTTTTATGCATTGGCCCTGATTTTGAACTACCCTCACTATTTTTATATAGTGGCATTGATCTAGAACTAGGAGTGCTTGGATATACCAAAACAACTAATGCACCTGTAGTTCAAAAAATTATGAACTATCTCGAAAAAATTAACAAAATAGAACTTAAGAGCGCTTTCTACTTTCCAGGCAAAGGGAATTCATCATCATTCATAAGCTCTGTTCGAATCATTTCCACAAGCATTGAAGAAAAAGATTATACACTACAAAAATCTACTTTAAACTATACTGATGAGGTTCCAGCGCATTTAGCACAACTTAAAAAATATTCACTCTTTTGTAACTTGTTGTTTCTAAATAAACAGAGGGTGTGTTATCTTTTCTTACTTTTATGTTTACTGCAATCGCCAATTGTAACCTCGTTTCTTTAACCAATTTAACTAGTCAGCACATCTAAAGCTGCTGCCCAAACTCAGGAAATGTAAAATCGACATGTTTAACAGTAACAACTCGGCAACATGCAACTAGAAGCAAAATTTACCCAGTTCACAACATTACAAGCAGAATAAATGCAAATGGAGATTGTTCAAATCATCAGAAGAACGTCATTACAAAAGTGTTGATACACAAGCAGTCCAAATCAAACACAGAGAGCTATAGAATGTTCTTCATCAATCAAAACATCAGAAAAAGCACCGCACATTTTGAACAATGCCCAAAGCTCTTTTTTTACCAATTATTTGATTAACAGCAGAAATAGACAACACTTCCAAAACTCTTTGGTCATCACAAGTCACAAAAAAGACCAAAGCACATTTCACTTTTATCTTTTGATTTATGCTAAGGAATGATGTGAAGAGTGATAATAAAATCCTTTCGAACCACTTTAAAACATATTAATTATGGTTTATCTCACCCTGTTCTAATTTCTCTTGGGATCACATCAATATTTTGAGCAGCTTATTTAGGTCTACAAAAAAACGTGTCCAAACCACCTAAGTTTCCTTCCCTTAATTTAGTCACTTCCACTTGTTAGCATATATGTAATCATTTTTTATTTTGTCCATACTTGTTCAGCCACACAGCTTCATTTCTACAACTACCTTAAGGACATATTGTCCTTGGCACAATACTTGACATAAAGCATATTTGGTCAAATAACTGTTATATAGAACTTGTTTTTTAATGTTTATTATCTTCTTATAGTGTCAAACACATACAGAACTTTGTCATTCCATCCAAATCAGACTAATTTTAAGTCTAACGTTGTTTTCATGTCCCCCTTCCATATTACTAACCAAGCCTAAACAAATGAAGAAATTTTACGCAAGCATAAAGAAATGAATTCTAAAGGCAGTCAATCCCTTCTTGTACAAAATATTAATCCATACAGCAGCCAAAACAAAATACACAATAAAAAGCAGCAAATAAACCCGTGGTAAAATTGTCTTTTCCTGAAGAATTTGGGCCCCATATGCAGAACCATGTTGTATATCTCTATAAAATTCAAAATCTTGAGATCCCCATGAAGGCACCGAGGTTAAAATTCAAACATTTATGTAAAATTGGCCTTGACCCATGGTTGGGCAAGGTGCACTAGGTGGAGAGAAAGCAAACCCATGTGGTCCACGATCGTGGGACGGTCGGACAGTGCCAAAATTTGCAAAATTCGGACCCTATTGCGCGGACTTCGCGACTGTGATTCTTCATGGAAGAAATCCGAACATTGCAGGGTTGGAGGTGATAGAGGGGAGTGATGCAAGGTTGTTGTTGGTGGAATCCGACAGTGAGGCGATGTTGTTTCTGCTGATTCTTCCAATTGGTGGTGGAATGATGGGAGGTGATAGAGGGAGAGTGAGGAGAGGTTTGTGTTGATTCTTCTAATTTTCAGTTTTGATAGGGCGTTTTCCGTGTTTTCAACATTTTCCAATTTTTGGCTTGAAAACACTCAAAATGACCAAACGGTCGTTTTGAGTTTCCTACACAAATATTTTTTTTGTTTTCAAAAATATGTTTTCGAAAATTAGAAAGAGAACATGTTTTCCATATTTTGGAAAATCGAAAATAGAAAACGGCTTGAAAACAACAAAGAGAACATAGCCCAATTATTTGAAGGCTTAAACGAAGGAATTTGGCTAAAATCCTGAGATCTCGGGCTTTACCCCGATTCCAATTTTTCGGGCCATTTCCAATCAACCTGTCAAATTTCAGCTCATTCCGACACCGTCGCGACAAATGACAAAACTGCCCTTGGCACGGTCTTTTTTTATCAATTTTCTGTCCAGAACTTCTTCAAACTCCAAAACTAGTTGTCCTATATCAGTCTCCCCCACCTGTGAAAAACTCAACCCTGAGTTATATTTCGGATAGAGTGGCACATCATCGCGAAACTCATATAGATCAGCCACATTGAAAGTACAAGAGACGTTCATATTAGCAGGCAAGTCGACCACGTAGGCATTGTCATTGATCTTCTTGACTATCTTGTATGGACCATATTTTCTCGACTTCAACTTGTTATATAGGAACCAACTGGAAACATCTCCTTGCGCAAGAATACCATAACCTGATCACCTTCAACAAATAATTTCTTACGCCTCATGACATCTACAGCAGCCTTATACTTCGCATTCTTCTCCTCCAATCGGGATTTGACTTCTGCCTGAATGTCACGAACCTGCTCAGCCATGTGCTCAGCAACTGAATTTGAGCGTAGTATCCATTCGTCGCCATAAGGTAATCCAGAAATGGCTAAGGAACTTCGAATCCCTATCAGAAGTGATAGACTGTGGCACTCCATGCAAACGAACCACCTCACGAAAGAATAGCTGAGCCACATGAGATGCATTAGAAGTCTTTCGACAAGGAATAAAATGTCCCATCTTGAAGAACCTGTCAACCACCACAAATAAAGAATCGACTCCACGCTGAGTTCGTGGAACCCCCAAAACAAAGTCCATCAACAAATCCTCCCATATGCCATTCGGTACAGGTAGAGGCATGTAAAGACCAGTATTTTGTGCCTGCCCCTTAGAAGTCTGACACACAAAACACTTGCTAACAAAATTACCCACGTTGCGTTTCAACTGAGACCAGTAATATCGTTCGCCTACTTCACTAATAGTCTTGTCATGCCCCAGGTGGCCACTTAAACCCCCACCATGCAATTCCCGAATCAGTTTCTCCCTCAAAGAGCTCCGAGGGACACACAGCTGATTACCATGAAACAGGTAGCCATCAACAATATGGAACTCCCCCTCTATTTGCTTCCGTATACATTTATCCCATACCTTGGCGAAGCCTTCATCATCAGTATACAATTCTTTTAGAAACTCGAACTCAACAATCTCTTGTTGCATAGTCATCAGTAAACTTGCGCGTCGACTCAATGCATCGGCCACTTTATTCAGAACCCCGGATTTATGCTTCAGAACGAAAGGAAATTTCTGCAAGTAGGTTGACCATCAAGCATGCATATTACTTAAACTCCTCTGACTATTCAGGTATTTCAAAGCCTGATGATCAGTATATAATATGAATTCCCGTTGAATCAAATAATGCTCCCAATGTTTTAGAGCATGAACAATGGCATAAAATTCATGATCATAGGTGTTCTACTTTCGCCGCGCATCACTGAGCTTTTCACTGAAGAATGTCACTGGTTTCTTTTCTTGGGAAAGAACTGCTCCAACCCCAATTCCACTAGCATCACAATCTACCTCAAATAATTTCTCAAAGCTGGGCAAGGCAAGGACGGGAGTAGTGCACAACTTTTCTTTGATCACTGTAAAAGCAGTGTCAACTGCTTCACCCCAATTGAGTTTTCCTTTCTTCAGACACTCAGTTATAGGTGCTACAATGTTGTTAAAATCTCTAATAAATCGACGGTAAAATGTCACCAACCCATGGAAACTCCTCACCTCTCCTACTATCTTTGTTGTAGGCCACTCACGAATGACTTTCACCTTCTCTTCATTAATCAATATTCCCTCCGAACTAACTACATATCCCAAGAATAACAATTTTTATGTCAGCTAACTGCACTTATTAAAGTTAATAAACAGTTTGTGCTCGAAGATGCTCCATATGCTCACTCTCACTCCTGCTATAAATCAATATGTCGTCAAAATAAACAACTACATAATTTCCAATAAAAGGTCGTAATACATGGTTCATAAGCCGCATAAATGTACTCGGTGCGTTTGATAGCCCGAAAGGCATCACTAACCACTCATAGAGTCCATCCTTCGTTTTGAAAGTCGTTTTCCATTCATCACCCGGTTTTAACCGAATCTGATGGTAGCCACTTCGCAGATCAATTTTCGAGAACAACTTCAATCCCTCCAACATATCCAGCATGTCATCCAACCGTGGGATTGGAAAGTTGTACATGATTGTTATCTTGTTTATGGTGCGACTATCAACACACATCCTCCAACTCCTATCTTTCTTTGGCACCAGTAAAGCGGGAACATCGCATGGACTCATGCTCTCTTGAATAAACCCCCTTTTTAATAACTCCTGCACATTTTCCTGTAGAATCTGATTTTCCTTGGGACTCATCCAATAATGTGGCAAATTTGGTAAACTTGCTCATGGAACCAAATCAATATGGTGCTTAATGTCTCTTAATAGTGGAAGGTCATTTGGCAAGTCATTGGAAACCAGCTCAATAAATTCGGACAAAAGAGACTACACCTTTTCGAGTACCACATCTCCCTACTCCTCATTTTCCTCTATCACTAGAGCACACACAACCACAACATGAACCTCATGTGCTTCCTTAACCTCCAACTCCAAATTTGTTAGGGACGTAACTAAGGAGAGTAATGATTGCCCTCCTGCTGTAGCCTTAGTTGAGACACCAACTGAACTCCGCTTTGGAACCATTGTGATTTTTTTATCTTCCCCGGTTGAAAACATACACATTATCTCGCCCCCTATAGGTCACATACACATCAAACTGCCATGGACGCCCCAGCAACACATGACTAGCATCTATGTCGACTACATCACAAACCACCTCATCTCGATAATGTTGCCCAATTGAAATAGGAACTTTGCACACTTCTATCACTTTCACCTTAGGCCCTTTCTGAATCCACCCAATCACATAAGGCTTCGGATGTGTTTCAACCCGCAACTTCAGATGTTCCACCATCCTTTTGGACACAAAACTCTCACAACAACCAGTATCAACAATTAAATCGCAGACCTCACCTTGCACACTACAACAAGCTTTAAAAATGTTATTTCTCTAAGATGACTCCTCCACCTTTGTTGAGCACATGACGCGCTGAACTACACAGTTTAAAAGTTCTTCCTGCTCTTCTGCAATTTCTGCCACATCCAACAGTTCCTCCAATTCAGCCCCTTCTTCTATATACTGCTCATCTTCATCATTTTCTCCAGCACCCACGAAATTCATTGACCTCCTGGCTGGGCATTCATTCAAGCGATGGTCTAGCTGACCACATCTATAACATTTAAAACCACCCGATTTAGCATACAGGTTTGGCGCTTGCAGGGCTTCCTTATTGTTGGGCGAGTCCCAGCTTGGTTATTATTGGAGACAACACTTCTTTAAACTTGATCTGCAGCAGGTTTAGACCGAGCCTGACTATCAACTGGTGTGAACCTGCCTCTTTTCGTCGTTGTATAAGATGACTCACCCATGTCCTTTTTGTAATTTGAAAAACGACTAGACGTTTTCTCCATCAGTTCTGCTTTCAGTGCCATGTTATGCGCCTCATATACTGTCCACACCAGTTGTAGACCTATCTTATCTCAAATAGATGGTTTCAATCCTCCCAAATACCTGGAAACCTGTTGTGCCTCAGTTTTACTTAGATTGTTATAGACAGAAAGCTTGGACCACTCCTCAGTATAATCTGTAACGGACGTATTTCCTTGCACACAATTCTGGAAACTTTGAAATATAAATTGCTCATAATCAAGTGGCAAGAACTTGTTCATCATAAGTTATTTCATCCGCTTCCAAGATCGGACATGAGCCTTGCCTTGGCACCGCCTATCCGTCTACAATCGTTCTCACCAAACAGCAGCCCCACTTCTCAATTTATATGAAACCAGTTTGACTTGACGCCCCTCCGCGACCTCAGTAAAATCGAAGAACCTCTCAACCTCTGAGATCCAATCCAGAAACTCCTCAATCTTTAACTTCCCATGGAACAATGGTATGTCGGCGCGGATCCTATATTCGGGTTGCTTTCGCTGTTGCAGATTCTCCGCAAAATCCTCTTCAAACTCTTCATCGTTGATATCATCATACTGCATATTTCTCGCTGCTTTAGGATAACGCCCACCCCCATGGCGGTCAAGGGAGATTCCCTCGATAGGAACATGGGGATTGACAAGAGGGGAATTAGGTTGTCGCTCCAGCAGACGCTGAACCATAGTCTCTAACCTTTCCATCGCCTGCCGCTGTTCCCCAATTGCTGCCCACAGATCTGCATCTGTATCCCTGCGACCAGAGTCGCAAGGATGATTTCTTCCGAATTCGTTGTTGTGGCCATTGAACAGGGCAAATCCGAGCTCTGATACCACTTGACGCAGAACAGAAGTAAAAGATTTTCCAACGTAAATCTTAAAAATAAGAAAACTGAAATTTTCTAAGAACAAAACTTTTTATTCAATGAATGATCTCCAGAAAACGTTAAAAGACCTTTAAATAAGCGTTACAAGAAACCCTAAAAACATAGAATAATAAGACGTTCTAAAAATAGCGAAAATTCGAAACGAAAAGTATGGAAATTAATTATTTGAAGGCCTAAACGAACGAATTTGGCTAAAATCCCGAGACTCGGGCTTTGCCCCGAGTCCAAATTTTCGGATTGTTTCCAATCAACCGTCAAATTTCAGCGTATTTCGACACCGTCGAGACAAATGACAAAACTGCCCCTAGCGCGTTCTTTTTTTGTCAATTTTATGTCCAGCACTTCGTCAAACTCCAAAACTAGTTGTCTTATATCAAAATTACTCGTAGTCGTCTACGTGATAAACATGTGACAATTTATTATTTGTTGTCAATATCAAATAATAAACTATCACATGTATACTATGACAATTACTGATTATATTATCTTCACCAGGAGTAGCATTATTCACCCATTAAGATATACTGAAATTAATGAGAATTATTTTTTTCACCTCTTTTTCATAATATATTTCTTAATTTTTTATATTTTATTTTATTTGCTTGAACCTGGATTTTTCAAATTATTTTTTCTTGATAAAATTGTTGCTTTCACTGGTTTTTTTTTCGGGTCATTCGTTCTATCATGTAAAAATGAATTAAATAAGCAATCTTAATTACAGAAAACATAATTCTTCAATTCATATCTTCTATTTTTTCAGCAAAAAAAATCAAAACGACTTTTAATTTGAAAGTAGGGTACCTAATTCAAAGTTCGGAAGGAACTTATGAGTTATGATCCAACCCTTGGTTGCAACCATAAATTGATCTACTGACCGAGATCCATATAAATCACTAACTCCAACTCGACCCTTTGACTTTGAATAGTCAATTCTTGAACGAAATAACTTTTTACTTGAGTAATGTCTTCTTTTTCTAAGTGCTCTTGAAGTAGTCGATCTAGCCTAAACCTACGTGCAGGACCCAAAAAGGTTGACTGAACAATAAAATGTCATCATGACACGATGAAAATCATTATTTCGCGCTGAGAAGCGCAAGTTAGTGACAGAGAATCTAGAATCCCAGTAATGTCAAGGTTGTAATTGCATTGAAAAAATTTGATTGCAGACCCAATTTATCGCCAAATACATCTTCGTTGGCCACAAGAGCATAGCTGGTAAATAATAAACACAAACTACAGGCAAACTGACCAAGTGCAAGAAAAATCAACACAACTAGTAGATCATGTTTATTAAACATAATCAGTACAAGGAGAACGCATAATCCCCAGAATAGGATGTTAAAACTACTTCACTGTTGAGCACATTGCACCCTCTGGCCTCCACTGTGCATATCGTCATCCTCGTCATATGCCTCTTGATGCTGGGTCTGCTTCCTCCGCATCTCCTCCTCAATGTTAACGTCATGCAATGTAGTCTCCTCACACTCGTCCAGCTCCATGTCCGTTACTTGTGATTGAGGCTTTGGAGGTAGGACTTGCTCCAGGGCCTTGACTTGATCAGGGTTTAAAGAATCCGGGAAATCCACAGTGAAATGAATGTACAGTTTACCCTTCATGAATGGTCTTTGATACATTGGCATTCCTTCATCGTTGATCGCTTTGAAAGAATCTGCAACATTTTTCCAATTAAGACCCGTGTATTAGATCTCAACTGAAGTTAAGACGTGTAGAAATTCAAATGAAATGAAATTACGGACCTGGCTTCACAACTTCCCCGGGTTGTGATTTAATAAGGAGCTGTCTGCCATCAAGGTGAGACAATATAAACTGAAAGCCACATAAAGCTTCAGTGAGAGACAAAGTATGCTCCACAAAAAGGTCTTCGCCTTTTCTCTTGAATTTAGGATGTTCCTTTTGCTGAAGGACAAAAACTATGTCCCCAGTGACTGTATCAGGCTGTATAGAAACACAAAACAAGTAATGACCAATCAACTTCGCAGAATTGGCAATAAACCTATCGATTCTGCTAACTATATAAGATTATAATGTCGTACCGCTTCATCTGCTTCTCCAGGGAATGTAATCTTCTGTCCATTTTGCATACCCTTTTCTACATGGACTTCCAAAACTTTCTTCTCCTGAACAACTTTTTCACCTTTGCATTGAGGACATCGATCTTTGTCGCTAATAGTCTCTCCTGTTCCCTTACATTCATTGCATGGGTGTTGCATTTGCTGAATCATACCAGGGCCTAGTTGTCTTATTGTAACCTTCATCCCGTTTCCTTGACACCCTGGGCACTTCATTGAAGCTCCAGATTTTGATCCTTTGCTGCCAAGGAGAAAATACAACAGAACTAATTGAGTTAGGATACCGACCGTCTATACTGTAATTGCAGGCCAAGGAACCTGGAACTTACCCATTACACTTCGAGCACAGTGTGTTGCGTGATAAAGACAACTTCTTTGTGGTACCAAGGTAAAGATCCTCGAGAGAAACCTTCAGTGGATGCACTACATCCTCTCCTCTCCTTTGCCTCCTCCCCCTACTGCTACCACTGCCTAATTATCGGAAAATTAAATCCTTTGTCAGTGTAATATGCTCCCCAAACAGAGCGCAGAGAAATAAAGGCTACTCAAAACTATGTCCTTCTAATCCAAAACATAAAAACAAAACAGAGAGATAAGAGTCGGTCAAAAACCTCCAAATGGACTCCCACCAAAGAAGGATGAGAAAATGTCGAATGGATCGTGCATGCCGCCACCTCCACCCATCCCTTCCTTGAGTGCATCTTCGCCATACTGGTCATAAATCTCACGTTTTTCGGGATCACTCAGAACCTCATAAGCATGAGCAAGCTCCTTAAACTGTAGCATTAAAAAATTTACTAAATTTAAATCCTATAATCAAGTCTATCTATTGTTAAAGGGGGGAGATAACTAAAACACACAATATCCACCACATTATTTCTCTTTTTAAGCAATTACCAAATATGCATACAATGAGAGATTTCAACTAGCTTTGTGGATTTCACAAAATCGCTGGTGTCACTAATTCACAGTAAAACTTAATGCAGTTAAGCGACAACAAAGATGACATCATGACACCCACCAAAATCGAACACTTACAATTACAGCTTTGTGCTCAACACAACCAAGTTCCACAAATCTAATTGACTTTCCAAATTAACTTGTAAAAGAAGAAAAGAGGTAAAAATGGTTCACAGTCCACATATTATGTTACAAGTGAAATAGCTTTCAACTCAAACAACCTGACCAAGAGCATAATTGGCAGTGCAGGATCGAAAGCTACAATGTAACGCATAATCCTAGGACATTGACTATAAAATTAGATTAAGCCAGGAAATCTTGTAGAATTTTTTTTAATTTTTATATTTTTTGCATACAAATTAAGTAAAACTTGTCGAAGGTAACAAATTTTTCACTTCTCCAATTCTTGAACATATACCATTTTCCTCAAATTTAGTATATCCATCCTCCATTACCTAACTCTGACAACACTTTCCCTGGATCATACAGCTATATAAAAAGTTTTAAGACTTCATGCAGTAGCACCTTATGACATTCATTACCATACCAAAGCTAGAAGAGCTTACATATTGACAAGAAGGTAAATTGAAACCGTTTAACATTCTAAAACCAAGTATCAAAAATTAAAGTCAACCTCAAATAAAAATTACTTTCAATTTTTCACCAATTAATTCTGAATTTCTCCTCCTTGGCTGCTTAATATCACAAATCTCTTTCATACTGATCCTTTCTAAATTTTGTCCTCTACAAAGAACTAAATGGATATGAATTTCACAACTATCAAAAATTGCTATATAATTGCAGCATCTGCTACGTACACGTAACTTTTTCATCAAATCTCAGAAACTATCAAATTGAAGAAACTAAAAATATTCAAAAATTAAGAAAATTTCGATAAAAAAAATAATAATTACGAAATATACCTTCTCAGGATCTCCACCCTTATCTGGATGATTCTTGATAGCAGCTTTCTTGTATGCCTTCTTCAAATCATCCTGCGACGCCGTTTTAGACACTCCAAGAGTTTCATAATACTTAGTGTTATCACTTTTCTTCGGTGCCCTCCCAAACATCTTGAAATACTAACAATACTGATCAATAACCAAATTTCAATGCAGATCTAAAATTACAGATGTAAATTCGAGAGCGAAGAACTAGAGAAATGCTCGTGTGGGGAAGGTGAAGGAGATGGAAATATAGGATTTTTGTACGGTCCAGATTGAGTCCTAATGGAAGGTGAAGAAGGATCGTGGCCGTTGGATTTTCCGAATATAGGAAATCTCGTGGTCTAGAATTCTCTCCCGCTTTCTAGTGCTTTTAATTTTTCGTCTAGATGGATATGGACCGTTGATCGTGGAAATTGACGGCTGGAATTTGTGTTCTAGACTATTCTACGGAAAAAAAATCAGAATTTTCCATAGAGGCCCCTGTAGTTTATATGGTTACAAGAACTTCCAACTTAGAGGTTTTCTCTTTCACGACCGTCCTCCTACATTGTTTTCGATACAATAAAACCTCTATAAATTAATAATATTAGGACCAAAAAAATTATTATTTTAGAGGGACAATTAATTTATCAATAATGAATAATTTACTAATTTATCGATAAATTAATATTTATTAATTTACAGAGTATTTTATATTTTTATAATTTGTATTATATTTTACTATAATACATGTAAAAAAAAATTAAAAATGTATTGAATGTGATGAAACTCAAAATTTAATCTAGTAAAAATTGTAGTTGCGGTTCCAAATCTTTTTCTTTTTTGTAAACTTTACCTCAACATTTACTTTGTGCCACCCACAATTTCAAACATTTCAAATATTCTCATGATAATGACAAAAATGACATAAACCATTAATCATTCAGTTAGTTGACCAAAGGTCAACAGATTGACCCACTTTTAACTAATTTCTCAAAGAACGAAGGTGTAACTTTAGATTTATTATATTAAAGAATTAAATTATATTAAATAAAAAAACTAGAATTAAAAAAGAAAATAATTTGAAAAGTTATTTTTCTTCTTCCACTTCTTCCTACCCCACTCCCACACCCCACCATACCCTCATAGAAACCAAAATCACTTATGTAGCTGTTATTGTAGATCCAAGCTCTTCGACGCTACACCACCGTACCCTCACAGAAATCAAAACCACCTGTGTAGCCATTATTGTAGATCAAAACCCTTCGATGTCGACGACCGCCATCCATACCCCCATCGCATCAGCGATCATCAACCCACCACACAAATCGTCTTATGAATCCACCTAACGCACGAATCCACCATTTATTCTTTTCATTTCGGGGTCAAACTTGGGCATAAACCACAAGGCCAGTCGGAATTTCCTCTTGTACTCATAAAATCAACAAATTCCTAAGCTCGTGGTGGATGTTGTTGGAGAATGAGATGTTAAAGAGACCAATGTTTGATGAAAAGTCTGTTGGTATTATAATTCGAGAATGGACAACTTTAAAGATGGAAATGGAAATGGACGACTTTAAGGATGGGATAGTGGGGGTGGAGAATGTACAAGAATAATTGATGCCATAAAATTGGAAGTTTCCCAATTATGACTACAACTTGGAAGGATTCACTCAATTCTATATTTATGTATGTATGTCACGAAATGGAATTTGAAGTTCTTGTCTTTGACTTATCATGATTTTAGAGTCTACCATTTTGTAGTACAAAACCTTGCCGACAATGAACTTCTTTGTTCGGCATTCTCGATTTTGTACTTCTTCTCCAATGAATCTTGAAATTTACGTAGTTCGACACTAACAATACCTAGAGGGGGTGAATAGGTATTAATGCGGAATTAAAATTATGTTTATATTTAATCAGCAACAAGTCACTAATTAAATTATTATTCTAGATGATTAAGCATGCAAATCAATTTTTTTATGTTTAAATACCGCAAATATGATAAGCAATAAATAAACAGTAAAGAAAGCAGTAAATCAACACACGATATGATCACGGAGAAACTCAACTGAGAAAAATTTCAAGCAATTTGCCAGTCAATGCACTATAAATGATTCAAACACTTACAGTCTACCAGACTAAACGACGACACGTAATATCTGATCTTTTGACTGAAATTCTTACAGTTGTACTTTTCATTTATATGTATTTGACATTTTTTTGTGCTGAGTGTATTCATGTTTTCAATTTAAAAAAAAAAATTATTTGTTTTCAACTTATCATACATTGAACTTGCATGTTGGTTGTGATGAAATATGAGTTTATTTAATAAGTTATAACATAATTTTCATTGCTGGCTTAGGTTATTTACGGAGTACTTAGTATATGTCTC
>CM032643.1:24212953-24450934 GCA_019097785.1 Fraxinus excelsior | reverse complement strand
AGCCAAAAACTGAACCCAAATTGGTGAGGAGTCAATCACTCCAGAAGGAATATGTACATAGTTGGGAGTCACATGAGTAGGAAAAGGGAAAAAAGAAGAAATGGAATTCAAGGTATAAAAGAATGAAAAAAACGTCCCTCCTAGACAGATTTGTTGGGTCCAAGGGGTCTATGGCCAACCCGTAACAGGTGGCAGAAGTGTTGCAAATAGATGGAGCCCCAAAGGAAGGAAAATATGCTCTCAGCCACAATTGAGCAAACCAAAGAGGCCCACTGCCAGTAGGGGACACGCCAGTCCTTAATTGAAATTGGAGCAAAGCCAAATCCCTGTAAAGAGCGGCTAAAAAGAAAGAGCACAGATTCAGTGGCTTGCCCCGGGCCAATTCGTGCATCAAAGGCAGGTAGCTTGTAGAGGGTTTCAAGCTAGGAAATCAAAGAACGTATTTACAAAGCCAAACTTGAAGGAAAGCTACCCGCTCAGCATGGTTAGGCTCAGAAGCAAGAGCGGCAAAAGCACTCTGCATAGCCGAATAAGATTCACTCATTTTCTTATCAAACTTGGGGGGAACATTCTAGCAGAAACCAAGACCACCATACCGGGAGAAATGGTATCGCCCAAAGGAAGAAGGTTCACTAAGGCCCCTACATCCCTCAGAGTAATGGACAATGGGCCGCAAGGAAAAACAAAGACATTATACTAGAAGACCAAAAGCTCAGGGCGATTGGAAAAAGCGCCGAGTCATATACGGGGGGATTAAGGGTGATTTCTAATAAGTCCAAAATTCCCGCACGTTCAAAAATTGATTTGGTGGGACCATGATTCACCATGCGTGCATGCCACCTACGAAAACCAGAATCAGCTTTGGGCCAAGTACGAATACCTTTATCGCAGATGGCCTTCAGCGGTAGAGAGCTCAAAAATGGCAGGGTTTCAGTGCAAGGGAACAGCTGACCCGCCGCCGTCTTCTCGACCGATTCAGCATCGACAAAAGAAGGGCCCAAGAAAAACTCGTCAACGTTGGGACTAACCCGCGAAAGAGGGTTTGAATTTATGTATGGTTTGGTGAGGAGGTCTTGAAAGTCCTCGAAGCTAAGGGCGGCATCGGACTGAATGTTTGAAGTAGCCATTTGTTACAGAATGTAAGTTGGGTAAGGTTTTTGGCAAAACGTAACACGGAGACAATAAGGCTAACAGTGAAAATGGTGAAGCGTAAGATTGCAGAGACGTAATGGAATGCCGCGTACTTTTGGGTTTTAAGGGTTTGTGACGTTGCAATCTTTCAAGCGGTAAGGGTACGTGATGATTGAAATTCTGGGAAAGTTCAAATGTTGCGAAAAGATACAGAGTGAATATGGCAAAATTAATGATTAGTATTAATTCTGCCATATTGTGGGGTAATTGTTGACGCACTAAAAATGCAGCCAAAATCAAAGGGAAGTCCAATCGAGAAACCCAAGATGGAGACCCAATAGAAATCAATTAAAGGGCCCAAGAAGAAAAGCCCAATCTGGAAACCTGAGAAAAGGCCTGAATATTGGGAGCCCGAGAGCAAAGGAGTATCATCGCCCAAGACCGTAGGACGCCCAGAAGCTGAACGAATGTAGTACTGCACAATCGCCCAGAGCGAGCCTCATTATCGCCCAAATCCTCAAGTCGCCCAGAATCAGACAAGTCCAAAAGATATAGTTTATCCAATTCAGCAGTTACGGAAGCAGTTGTCAAGTAAACCCGACACGCCCCCACGACCCAGAAACAGCAAGGGTAGTGGCAACAGTTACTAAGTAACTTTTCCCCAAACAAGCAGTTTCTCACTAAAAAAAGTGGACCGTTACAAAGGTAATGGAGCAGTTCCAAGCAGTTTCGATAACCAAGAGATGCCCAGGAAGCATAAAAGGAAGTAAAGTCGTAGAAGAAATGGACCCCGAATCAAAAACTCTCGACAAGAGAATATGTAATTTTTATTTCCTTAGTTTAAATTTAATCTTTTCTCAGTACGCGTGTGCTTGCGCCCCTTGGAGGCGTTTTGTCTACTTTCTAATTGTAACTCTTCACTAGTAAACGCACCCCTTTTTGGGACTTTGTCTCAAGAGGTTTGTTCCTTACACAATCGTCTGATCCTTTTCTCGTAATTGTTGGCGGGTTGGAAAACGCGCGAAAACAGTAGACTTTCATCCCCAAAAATCAAGAATCTCTAATGTCGTGGCCATACTCATCACTATCTTCATATACAATATAACATTTAAATATTTTTTTATATGTAAACCAAGGTATCAGATTAATTTATATAACAGGGTGCGACATATTCATTTTCTTGTTTTTAAGAGAAACCACGAATCAGATGATGATATGCAGAAGAAGATTACATTGTTACTGGAAGAAGATCTTTATTTATGTGAAAGGCGATAAATATTATTCAAATATTTAATATTTTTCTATTTCTTTGCAGATTTTACTGTTAATCTTGTTCTTTTAATTGAATAAAACGAGAATAATAAATTATCTGTATTGATCAAGATTACTTTAATTGGGTTCGATTTGATCCCTTCGTTGGGTTGAAAAAAAAAATCAATTAGACCGAGACGTGTCACACATGTGCCACGCATGACGCATGTGGAAACAGTTTGATTTGGACTAGAATTAAAAGGAAGAGTTTTTTAAGTTATGGAGACTTGAATTGAAGTTTAATTTAATCGTGCGCGCACACGTAAAATCTCTAGAGT
This sequence comes from Fraxinus excelsior, assembly GCA_019097785.1. Classification (NCBI taxonomy): domain Eukaryota; kingdom Viridiplantae; phylum Streptophyta; class Magnoliopsida; order Lamiales; family Oleaceae; genus Fraxinus; species Fraxinus excelsior. The sequence continues at coordinate 24,448,214 of CM032643.1, read as the reverse complement.
TCGGAGTTCTTGAAGAGCACAAAGAAGGTGAAAGAATTTAATCAAGAAGGTCAACGTGAAGGATTTTTTTTATTATTCGTTTGTTTTTATTATTCCAACGAAATTATTATATTCTTATTGACACATAATATTTGCCAAGAATTTAGATCAACGTAGGATAAAAGGATGGGATTTCATGGTATCGATTAGTATAGATGTCAAAATGGAATAACACCTTCTGAGTTAAACATTGAAGTAATAAAGTCAAATTTATGTTGGCGGACACGCATTTTATTCGAGGATTTTTTTTTTCTTTTGTAGGTCATCTATGGCATGCGAAGAGGTCTCAAGTTTAGGCTTCTAGCCTAAAGAAAGCACTGAGAAAGAGATTAATCGAGAGTGGTCAATTTTCCCCCAGAGACGGACCCAGCACCCAGTCGGGGGGAGGCCGTGCGTCCGGGGCTCCGCGGACCGCCAGCGACGGCTGGTTCTGCAGTTTAGTTTCCTCTATTTTTTTGCTCTACTGCTTGCTACCTTTTTTTCAGTTTCAAATTGGGCCAATTTGGCTGGCCCATTATTTTTAAAAAAATTGGGCCAATATAGCCCATTTAATTCTTTTTTTTTCCGTAATTGGATTGGGCCCTTAATTATATATACCAATGTAAATATCTAATGGCCCAATCCTTAATTATGTATGCCAGCCTAGCCTAGCCCAAATCTCACTCTCAAATCAAATTATCAAATCCCCTAAACTAAAAATTCTCAAATTCTCACTCCAAATCACGGTCTTCAAACTTTCCACTCTCTCGTCTCTCTGACTCTCGACTGTCGACTCTAGATCGAAATCGCCCGTCTCTTGGTCCGGGGTAGTTTGGGTGCAGGCACGCAGCAACAGCTGCATATTGTTAATTTTCTGGTAAGTCTGCTTTCGGAGTCTCCGACTGTCTGTACATTATTTTTCCAAATTCCAACGGTGAAGTATGTGATTCTGAATTCTAATTTCTGTGAACTGTGAAGTGTGAACTACTAATGCTTGCTTCTTGATTCATTGAACTATTGAACATGTGAAATTTGTCATTTGTGGTAGGTTTTCCCTTTTTGCGCGAAGCAGCACTCAGCAGCAACGAGCAACAGGCAACTGCTCGACAGTCGGCAAGAAGAAAACTGTTGTTGCCAATTTGCCATTAACAGCTATCAGCCTCTCTTAGGCCAGTCCTCCCGCCACTGCTACATCCCTATTTGGCTCTTTCTCTCCCTATACTGCTATTTACTGCCCTTTATATTTTCATTAGTAAATGGTGAATTGGTTATTCGTGAACGGTGAATTGGTGATTTACTGATTGTGGATTTGTAGTTTTTTTGTTTGGAAATTGGAAAATAAGATTATGATTTATGTCTTCAGTTATTGGTGAATGGTGGGACGTGCCATAAAAGTACATGAAATTTTTAAAAAGTTATTCTTTCTCCAAATGCAAATGAGATTTATCAATGTAGATAAGGTATGCAACTCTTGTTCAAATGCCCAAAAGAGATGAATAATATAATGAAGAAGAAAATTTCAGGGTAGGAATTTAATAGATTTTTTTTTTTAATATCAAAAATAACAAAAGCATATCACATATGTGAGTCGTGGGACCCATATATGTGAGTGTGGAGGCGTGAAGTGGTAAAAGGGCGAGAGGAAACTCTAAACAAATTTGAGCGTGTTAATTACGGTTGTTAACGTTTTGAAATTAAAATCAAAATTTTTATGAATTTTGATAAATAAATAAAAAAAAAAACTATATTGTTAAAAAATAAATCTCGTATATGATTAAAATTAGTTGTTGACTTTAAATTAAATTAAAATATGAATTTTAAACTCTTGTTTGACTTTATTAAAATTTTAATACATTTTTCTTTCCCTTCTTTACAATCACACATTCTCCAATAAAATAATATTATACGTAAATTAAAAAAAAAAAATCTCTTTCTTTTCTAACCACACATTCTTCAAAAAATTACTGTTCCAAAAATCTCATTATATGCCAAACAATAGCTTATGGGATGTTCTTTTTGTCGTTTTCAAACCGTTTTCTATTTTTGATTTTCCAAAACAGTGAAAACGCATTCTCTTTTCTATTTTTTAAAACGTGTTTTGGAAAACAAGTTTAAAAAAAAAAAAACCCAATCGTTTTGGATGTTTTCAGTTATAACTTGACCAAAATTTTCAAAACGCATTTTCGTTGTTTTCAATTATTATCACTCCCACCACCAGCCACATATGCGTAAACTCTACCAGTTTATATTGCCAAAAAAAATTTCCCAAATTTCATCCCCAAAAATCAAGAATCTCTAATGTCGTGGCCATACTCATCACTATCTTCATATACAATATAACATTTAAATATTTTTTTATATGTAAACCAAGGTATCAGATTAATTTATATAACATATTCATTTTCTTGTTTTTAAGAGAAACCACGAATCAGATTACATTGTTTTACTGGAAGAAGATCTTCTTTATTTATGTGAAAGGGGATCTTCTTTCGGAACTGGCACACCCATCATGGATGGTATCCATATACGACCCAAAACTAAATGGGCCCAAATAAAGCTTCTAATGTAAATATTCAGAAAAAGGAAAGTGCATTATATAGTATTTTTGAGATTCTAATGGAGTTATATACTAGTAATTTTGGTTATTATTTGGGTTTAATAGTATAAAATAAAATAAATATATATTAGATAGATTTTTTTCCCATTTATCAAAATGACCCAAAACTATAAATAGGCCCAAATAAAGCTAACTAACCCTGTAAACCGTACCTACCTCATCATATTCTACCAACAAAAGTGAGAGATTAACGGCGGCTCCTCTCCTCTCCTCTCTAATATTTTACAGGTTCTTTTTTTTTTTTTTCCTATTCTTTTTGTTTATCTAGAGATAAAAATTTGCAATTAACCAATTTTGTGTTATTTTTATGTAGTTTTTAATTTGAGACTTAATCTGGTTCTTTTAATTGAATAAAACGAGAATAATAAATTACTTTAATTGGGTTCGATTTGATCCCTTCGTTGGGTTGAAAAAAAAAATTAATTAGATCGAGACGTGTCACACACGCTGACGCATGTGATTTGGACTAGAATTAAAAGGAAGAGTTTTTTAAGTTATGGAGACTTGAATTGAAGTTTAATTTTATCGTGCGCGAAATCTCTATAGTTGGGAGTTCTTGAAGAGCACAAAGAAGGTGAAAGAATTTAATCAAGAAGGTCAACGTGAAGGAATTTTTTTAATTACAAGGGTAAATCCTAAAATACTAATTTGTTTGTTTTTATTATTCCAACGAAATTATTATATTCTTATTGACACATAATATTTTTCCAACAATTTATCATAGCAGATTTCTTGACGCTTCTCTTTGTATTTCTCGTCTCGTCTCTCTCTGACATTCGTCTCAACGTCCATCTTGAAGATAAACAGTAACCCACCTCCCAAAGAAGTTTAATGAATCACTATTTGTGGTATCTCTATTTGTCTGGATTAAAATCAGGAATATTGGAATGTATGGATTATTCTATATGTACTCTCTCATTTACTTGTAGTCATCCTTGTAGTAAATGGGAGAGTAACTTTAGCATTGTCCTTACTCTATATGTACATAATACTTTATATAATAATCAAATGGCGAATCCCTATTGGGTGGCGTCTGGCCCCGCAGGCGTCCACCCAATAGGGGGCCGCCATTTGGTAAAAAATAGCATGGTCCTAATCCCACAATCCCTTATCAATTGTAACGGAAAAGGGAAATCTTCTGTTACTTCCAAAAACCAGGTTAAAGGAGCCTCCTCATTAATATATATATAAATAAATTCAGGTGTTTATGATTTCGTACTGCTTTCTTCTTTTCCGATCAGTTTCGTATTGCAATTAACCAATTCTGTGTTATTTATATGCAACAAAATTAATGAGTGATAATTGAATGCAGAATCAAGAATGGTCAGTCGTGAACCATGGTTCGATCGCCTATTGGATGATATAGGCGAATACTTTTGCGGTGGAATCGTAATGGGGTCGGGTTTTCACATGTTTTCAGGCATGTATAACTCTCCTACAGGGAAGCGCTTGATCCGGGGCTCACGAGCTGTACGCATGAACGCCCCCCGTTGTGGTGGGTACCTAGCCGTCTATGGTGGTCTTGCATCTGTCTTGGAAAGTTGTATGGTGTATGTAAGGCAAAAGGATGATCCCTGGAATTACATCCTCGCCGGTGCCGCTGCCTCTGGATTCCAAGATATGCGCCAAGGCCTTGGCCCGGCTTCACTCTCGGCTCTCGTTGTTGGCTCAGCTCGTGCCCTCTTTATAGTGTGTCCTGATATCTTGCATAATAAGAACGCGAGTAATGTCCAGTCCCCACAGCCCGACTCGAAAAAAGAGAGATTTTGAGTATCTATATTGATGTCCATTTAAATCGAATATTGAAACTTATAATCTTATACCAATGATTTGAATAGATAACCTAATTGCAGTTATTTTTCCATGGTATATTAGGGTGTTTCTTCTAATATCTTGTAAGTTGAGATTTCCATATTGCTGAACCTTCATTTTTATTCTTCTCATTCTCTATTAAATACTTCTCATGTTAACGCTCTTATGTATTACACTATGTATAGCTCCTTGTGTTTAAGCATAGAATTGAAAACTTTGTTAAGATGAAATTTCAAATCTTAACACGATATCAAAGCTCGTTAAACTTAAATGAGTAATTCGATCCGAACTCAAAAAAATGAGCAAACGGATTTTAAGATTGATTTGTTGGAACGAGCCATAATCTTGTAGGGATATGTTAAAGGGATAAAATTTCATATCGAATAAAAATGAAAATGTAGACTAATTTATAAGGTCTTGAAGGTTGATCTTTTAAGATGATACTCCAAATTTTGACCAACTTATAATCTTCTACCAATGATTTGAATGGATAACTTCTTTTGTTTGTTCAACTAAAATAGTTGCATTTAGAGTCTAATTTCTCCTTTTGTTATTGCTGATTTTGTATACATCTGGAGATAAAGAAGAGCATAGTGCTCGCATTGATATGCATATGACTTTTTTGCAATCTTCACTCTTGACACATGAGTGGATCGAACTTGACAACAAGAGCTGGGATGCTTCCATCTTCGGTTTTTGCAGTGGAAAGACTCCACAGTTCGATGACTCCATTTTCCATCCCAACTGCAAGAAGATCTATAAATAAATCAAGCAGAATAAAGAAGAACGAGTCAAGTAGTCTATCCTCTCAAAATAAGGCTTTCTTGGCATGTTTTATAGACAGTAAATACTTGATCTTGGCTGCATTCAAATCCTTAAAAGGCAAAAGACAGTGGTGAAGTTTATTTCCCCAAGCCTCGGAGAAATGCTAGTTAGCCTGAATTGCATCCCACCTTTACTCGCATTTATCTCTAAAACGAATACAACTACTAGCCAACATTGTAAAATTCTTAGTGATCGACAAGCTTAACAAATTAAAAATGAAAGAAGGTTGGCTGGCATCCATCTTGCTTGTCGGCCATTTTGTGAACTGTACGTCCAATCTTCCTATAGCCTTCCTATTGCGTCCCATTTGGATCAAACTAAAACAAGGAGTTAAGAAACATAGAGAAATAATGTGGGATTTCTGTCTTATAAAAGTCGCTGGAATAGATCAATCATTGAGTTACATTTCGAATAGTTGAATCGTGTTATCAAACAGTTTAAGCTGTTAGAGAGGGAAAACTTCATATATAAGATCAGACATGCACAATTTTTACAAATGACTAGTGACAAGATTTGAACACCTATTTGAGATCTAACACCACATCGTCTAAAAGTTTAAGTTATTAAAGATATGATATTTTTTAGCCGAATCAGAACACTGGAGCAACTCTCACCGTAACCTGTGATCTGGGATTTAACTCTTTAAGAATGTTCCAGCACAAAAAAGCTTGCACCTGTTTCTGTCTGCCTCAACTAGTTCGTTTATGTAGTCTGATAAATTTGGAAACATGAAAATTTGTCAGCCTTGAATTCGGTCCGACTTTCATATATTATCGTTAAAACTAGCCAAAAACAATTTACACAAGTATCAGCACTATGTAATTGTCAAGTCAACTTTTGCGATTTTTTCATGTCTGTGTAAGTATGAATGTAACATGAATAATGAGAAGGTACTGAAGAAACTTCGGTGCCGTTCTCTTTGTGTTTCAGTTTTCTATTTTGAGTTTTGAATTCGTTTTGTATTTTGTATTTTGAGTGTCTGTTTTGAAATTACTGAAAATGTGTTCAGTTTGTTGTTTTGGAAAACTGTTTTTGAAAACATGAACTATGAAAACACGTTTACTTTGAAACTCAAAACAATGTTTTGTGTATAATAGTTTTTTCAAGAAATCACCACAACACCACCTCTGCCACCATGAACCACCGCCAAAATCAACACCACCACTACCACCACCACCACCACCACCACCTTCAACCACTTTCAAAATCGACCTCAATCAACACCACCTATGCCATCTTCAAGAAACCACCACGACACCACCTCTGCCACCATGAACCACCGCCAAAATCAACACCACCACTACCACCACCACCTTCAACCACTTCCAAAATCGACCTCAATCAACACCACCTCTGCCATCTTCAACCAATGCCCTACCGGACTGAAATCAATACCACCACCACCTTCAACCACTTCCAAAATCGACCTCAATCAACACCACCTCTGCCACCTTCAACCAATGCCCTACCGGACTGAAATCAATATCACCACCACCTTCAACCACTTCCAAAATCGACCTCAATCAACACCAACTCTGCCACCTTCAACCACTGCCCTACCCGACCTAGATCAATACCACCACCACCACCTCTTTGCACTGCCAAAATCGACCTAACTCAACACCATCGCCACAACCTCTTTACACTGCCAAAATTGACCTAAATCAACACCATCACCACCACCTTCAAGAAACCACCACCATCAACGTCTGCCGCCATCATCAACCATCTACCACCACCAAAATCACCCAAAATCAATACAACCAAAAAACGCCCAAATAAAAAATACTACAGAAAAAAGAGAGAGGAGGCAGAGACGAACGTCGCCGGCGTCGAAGAAAGAGGCGGCAGAGACGAACGTTCACAGCATCGTCACCTCCAATGGATCGCGACGCTGTGTTCACAGCAGCGTCGCCTCCCCAGTCCCCACTCCGGCGCCGGCACCAACCCAACAGCAGCGTCCGGTTGCAGAGAAGAGAAGAGATCGCCGGCTATTCTCTTCTGGAGAAGAGAGAAGACGGAAGAATTGATTGGATTTGGGTTGTGGGAAGAAACCGGCATTTTGGAACAGTAGCGTGTTTTTAAGATTTTTCGTCTTTTGTATAGAAAACATCAAAAACGCTAAAAACATCATTTTGTGTTTTCAGTGCAATTTTTTTTTTTTTTTTTTTTTGTGTTTTCAAAAACTCGTTTTCGAAAATAGGAAAGAGAACGTGTTTTGGACGTTTTGGAAAATCGAAAACATGGTTTTCCGCTGCCTCCACGTGTCATCATCCGATTGGACCACTTGTTACAATCCCAGTACTGAGGCCGATCCGGCCGTTAAAATTCAAATTAAAGGCAGGCGCAGAAATCTAACGGCCAATTTTGAATTGGACGTACTTTCTGACGCTCCCCCTCTATAAATTTTGATTGACAGCCATCGCAGAGGCGATGTGATGGATTCCTCGAAGATATTTCTTCTCTTATGAAGAAACTTGTATTTCAAGATTGTTTCCATATCTTTTATAAATATTGTGATGAACAAAATTATTTGCGTCACCTCATTTTTCGTCTTGTGCGTTGCAATTATTTTGCAGAATTATATTGAGGTACATCTACAATGTCTGACGGGGGAGCTGTGTTTGATCGAGATTACAAGACGAAAACGATTGAAGCTTGTGCTCATGGAGATTGGTCCGACATATCTCTAACTCTTCCCGGTGTTTTGGATAAATTAGTTTCTGCAGCAAAACACCGTGTCATGCGTATAGATAGGTGTTTGATATCCTATAGAGCACAATGTCCTATTAATTCTCAGGGAATCGTGAGAGTCCAGGTGCATGACACTCGTGTTCAGCAGGCTGATTCCAGACAGGCTGAATTCGTTTTTCCAGTAACATGCAATTGTAACATTACCTATTACGGAAGTAGTTGGAGTTCGAGACACGAGAAGCAATTTCCTTGGAAATTGTGTTATAGACTAGAGGATTCTAACATTAAATCCGGAGTTAAATATTGCAATATGAAAGGCGAACTTAAGATGTGTTCTTGCCGTAAGGCAGATGAAATTGAAGTTAGGCCTCCTACAATATTGCTATTGTCAAATGGTTTCAGTGATAACGACGTTGATGTCTATCACGTTGGACCTACTAATATGAATCCTACGTTGAATCGTTGTTTGAGTTATATGGATCACCGCCGGATATCTATGGATGCTATATCCACTATTCCTGGATTGAGTTATCATAATTCCCGGCGATCTATTTCCGGTGTTGGTAACATTTCTGATATGCCTAATTTGTTGCCTTCCGATGTTAAACCTGAAGATAGTGTTAGTCAGACGAGTTCTCGAAACGACTCGTCGTTACTTGGTTCTTTGTCCGGAGGACAGTTAGCCGATGCTGTTCAGCATGCGTACGAGAAGGGGAAGAGTCAGGGTAGAGTACTTAGTGAATTAGATACAAAGAAGTGATTGTAATTACATTCATGTAATCAAAGTTTAAATATATTGAGACTTCAATATTATTACATTACGTTAATATACTGGTTCTTCACATTGTAATATCATACCTAGAAACGGAAAATATTTCCCTACGAGATATTTGAAATGAAAAATTAGTCCATCATCCCTAATTGGATATCTGACGAACTGAATGATATACAACTCGTGATCTATGAAATCGAGTAACTTAGCTTCAATTCCACGATAGTATGGAATTGGATCGCCGTTGACATCGTATTTATGATCAGCTTCCAAGTGTTCTATGACGCTCGCTATAGACACGGTGTTCTTGTCGTTAAGTGAGTATATTTCACTTACGACGTGATCGATAATCTCTTTCACCGTTTGAGGCATGTTTGTCTTCATGTCGTCTTCGTCAAATGCAAAACAGGAATTGTCGGGACACCAAAATGGATATACGAGTCTCGTTAGAGACATTGCTCGATTAAATCGGGCTTCGTTCCTTATGTAATCTTCCCAGTATAGTTGTTTTACATGATACTTCATGTCGCTGGGAAGATTGTTGAATATAGTTTCGAAATGTAGTGCCATCGAATGTATTTGATAAGATTTGTTGTAGACAGAGACAATCAATTTATATTGTAATTTAGATTCGAATTACAGATATGAGAATCTCTTTATGTCTAATCGTTTTAGATTATCGTGATGAAGTTTTGAATCAATTATGGAATATTGCGCTACTGTACGTGTTGTTTTATCGACGCACAGTTAATTTGAATTCAAACTTTAAATTTCCAATAAAGAACGAAAAGACGTAAAGTACATTCCATGTACTGCTCATAGATTTAGTACATTTCGAAAACATCTACTGTGGAAATTGAATAGCAAAGACATCGGACGGAGTTTGTTCTTCAATTACTTGAAGGTGTGCGAACTCGTGATCAGGCCCGTCCACAAATTGTACAATTTCATAACCCATTATCTTGGAAATTGAGGACGATGTGCATCTGTCGTCGCCGAATATGCCGTCGTAATATCCCCATGCGTTGAGGGAGTTTATAAACTCAGCGAATGAGTAGTTCGATCCTAATCGTCGTAGATTATATGAAATTGTTTCTGAGCTCAGTCTTATGAAATCCTCGAGCTCAGCCTCTACTTCATGCTTGTACAGAATAAAACCTTCATGCTTTGCCGACCAGTATGGTCTTATTGATCTTGTCAACATCCTAGTTTGCATCATTAATTGATACATCGCGTATGGATAGTCGTGGAAATATTTAGACTTGATTAGTTGTTGCAAGTCTTCAGGAATGTTTTTGAATATATCTGGAAAAGAATTTGAGGAAGACATGGTTTTCGTGTTGGTTTCAATACGAAATTGGAAGCACAGTGACAATACAGTGGAATTCGCAATGGGGCATTCGGCGTGTCGCCAATTCAAACTTGGCTATAGGTATTGGGGAATGGCGCACCATATATAGATAATGATTCTCTGATGCCACGTCATAGTCACTTTAATTCAAATATTCCATTATCCCGCCTAAAGTTCAAATTCAAATGTAGACACATGGGACCCAAATTCAATTATTCCAACTAGGCCAGCGCAGCGATATGACACGGTGTCCTAGCGGAAAACCATATATAATATTACATGGTTTTCCGCTGCCTCCACGTGTCATCATCCGATTGGACCACTTGTTACAATCCCAGTACTGAGGCCGATCCGGCCGTTAAAATTCAAATTAAAGGCAGGCGCAGAAATGGGGTGTGTAAATCTCTACTCCAACCTTAGCATTGGTTCCCGTAATAATGTCATAGAACAACTCCTTTCCAGCCAAAAACTGAACCCAAATTGGTGAGGAGTCAATCACTCCAGAAGGAATATGTACATAGTTGGGAGTCACATGAGTAGGAAAAGGGAAAAAAGAAGAAATGGAATTCAAGGTATAAAAGAATGAAAAAAACGTCCCTCCTAGACAGATTTGTTGGGTCCAAGGGGTCTATGGCCAACCCGTAACAGGTGGCAGAAGTGTTGCAAATAGATGGAGCCCCAAAGGAAGGAAAATATGCTCTCAGCCACAATTGAGCAAACCAAAGAGGCCCACTGCCAGTAGGGGACACGCCAGTCCTTAATTGAAATTGGAGCAAAGCCAAATCCCTGTAAAGAGCGGCTAAAAAGAAAGAGCACAGATTCAGTGGCTTGCCCCGGGCCAATTCGTGCATCAAAGGCAGGTAGCTTGTAGAGGGTTTCAAGCTAGGAAATCAAAGAACGTATTTACAAAGCCAAACTTGAAGGAAAGCTACCCGCTCAGCATGGTTAGGCTCAGAAGCAAGAGCGGCAAAAGCACTCTGCATAGCCGAATAAGATTCACTCATTTTCTTATCAAACTTGGGGGGAACATTCTAGCAGAAACCAAGACCACCATACCGGGAGAAATGGTATCGCCCAAAGGAAGAAGGTTCACTAAGGCCCCTACATCCCTCAGAGTAATGGACAATGGGCCGCAAGGAAAAACAAAGACATTATACTAGAAGACCAAAAGCTCAGGGCGATTGGAAAAAGCGCCGAGTCATATACGGGGGGATTAAGGGTGATTTCTAATAAGTCCAAAATTCCCGCACGTTCAAAAATTGATTTGGTGGGACCATGATTCACCATGCGTGCATGCCACCTACGAAAACCAGAATCAGCTTTGGGCCAAGTACGAATACCTTTATCGCAGATGGCCTTCAGCGGTAGAGAGCTCAAAAATGGCAGGGTTTCAGTGCAAGGGAACAGCTGACCCGCCGCCGTCTTCTCGACCGATTCAGCATCGACAAAAGAAGGGCCCAAGAAAAACTCGTCAACGTTGGGACTAACCCGCGAAAGAGGGTTTGAATTTATGTATGGTTTGGTGAGGAGGTCTTGAAAGTCCTCGAAGCTAAGGGCGGCATCGGACTGAATGTTTGAAGTAGCCATTTGTTACAGAATGTAAGTTGGGTAAGGTTTTTGGCAAAACGTAACACGGAGACAATAAGGCTAACAGTGAAAATGGTGAAGCGTAAGATTGCAGAGACGTAATGGAATGCCGCGTACTTTTGGGTTTTAAGGGTTTGTGACGTTGCAATCTTTCAAGCGGTAAGGGTACGTGATGATTGAAATTCTGGGAAAGTTCAAATGTTGCGAAAAGATACAGAGTGAATATGGCAAAATTAATGATTAGTATTAATTCTGCCATATTGTGGGGTAATTGTTGACGCACTAAAAATGCAGCCAAAATCAAAGGGAAGTCCAATCGAGAAACCCAAGATGGAGACCCAATAGAAATCAATTAAAGGGCCCAAGAAGAAAAGCCCAATCTGGAAACCTGAGAAAAGGCCTGAATATTGGGAGCCCGAGAGCAAAGGAGTATCATCGCCCAAGACCGTAGGACGCCCAGAAGCTGAACGAATGTAGTACTGCACAATCGCCCAGAGCGAGCCTCATTATCGCCCAAATCCTCAAGTCGCCCAGAATCAGACAAGTCCAAAAGATATAGTTTATCCAATTCAGCAGTTACGGAAGCAGTTGTCAAGTAAACCCGACACGCCCCCACGACCCAGAAACAGCAAGGGTAGTGGCAACAGTTACTAAGTAACTTTTCCCCAAACAAGCAGTTTCTCACTAAAAAAAGTGGACCGTTACAAAGGTAATGGAGCAGTTCCAAGCAGTTTCGATAACCAAGAGATGCCCAGGAAGCATAAAAGGAAGTAAAGTCGTAGAAGAAATGGACCCCGAATCAAAAACTCTCGACAAGAGAATATGTAATTTTTATTTCCTTAGTTTAAATTTAATCTTTTCTCAGTACGCGTGTGCTTGCGCCCCTTGGAGGCGTTTTGTCTACTTTCTAATTGTAACTCTTCACTAGTAAACGCACCCCTTTTTGGGACTTTGTCTCAAGAGGTTTGTTCCTTACACAATCGTCTGATCCTTTTCTCGTAATTGTTGGCGGGTTGGAAAACGCGCGAAAACAGTAGACTTTCATCCCCAAAAATCAAGAATCTCTAATGTCGTGGCCATACTCATCACTATCTTCATATACAATATAACATTTAAATATTTTTTTATATGTAAACCAAGGTATCAGATTAATTTATATAACAGGGTGCGACATATTCATTTTCTTGTTTTTAAGAGAAACCACGAATCAGATGATGATATGCAGAAGAAGATTACATTGTTACTGGAAGAAGATCTTTATTTATGTGAAAGGGATAAATATTATTCAAATATTTAATATTTTTCTATTTCTTTGCAGATTTTACTGTTAATCTTGTTCTTTTAATTGAATAAAACGAGAATAATAAATTATCTGTATTGATCAAGATTACTTTAATTGGGTTCGATTTGATCCCTTCGTTGGGTTGAAAAAAAAAAATTAATTAGACCGAGACGTGTCACACATGTGCCACGCATGACGCATGTGGAAACAGTTTGATTTGGACTAGAATTAAAAGGAAGAGTTTTTTAAGTTATGGAGACTTGAATTGAAGTTTAATTTAATCGTGCGCGCACACGTAAAATCTCTAGAGTTCGGAGTTCTTGAAGAGCACAAAGAAGGTGAAAGAATTTAATCAAGAAGGTCAACGTGAAGGATTTTTTTTATTATTCGTTTGTTTTTATTATTCCAACGAAATTATTATATTCTTATTGACACATAATATTTGCCAAGAATTTAGATCAACGTAGGATAAAAGGATGGGATTTCATGGTATCGATTAGTATAGATGTCAAAATGGAATAACACCTTCTGAGTTAAACATTGAAGTAATAAAGTCAAATTTATGTTGGCGGACACGCATTTTATTCGAGGATTTTTTTTTTCTTTTGTAGGTCATCTATGGCATGCGAAGAGGTCTCAAGTTTAGGCTTCTAGCCTAAAGAAAGCACTGAGAAAGAGATTAATCGAGAGTGGTCAATTTTCCCCCAGAGACGGACCCAGCACCCAGTCGGGGGGAGGCCGTGCGTCCGGGGCTCCGCGGACCGCCAGCGACGGCTGGTTCTGCAGTTTAGTTTCCTCTATTTTTTTGCTCTACTGCTTGCTACCTTTTTTTCAGTTTCAAATTGGGCCAATTTGGCTGGCCCATTATTTTTAAAAAAATTGGGCCAATATAGCCCATTTAATTCTTTTTTTTTCCGTAATTGGATTGGGCCCTTAATTATATATACCAATGTAAATATCTAATGGCCCAATCCTTAATTATGTATGCCAGCCTAGCCTAGCCCAAATCTCACTCTCAAATCAAATTATCAAATCCCCTAAACTAAAAATTCTCAAATTCTCACTCCAAATCACGGTCTTCAAACTTTCCACTCTCTCGTCTCTCTGACTCTCGACTGTCGACTCTAGATCGAAATCGCCCGTCTCTTGGTCCGGGGTAGTTTGGGTGCAGGCACGCAGCAACAGCTGCATATTGTTAATTTTCTGGTAAGTCTGCTTTCGGAGTCTCCGACTGTCTGTACATTATTTTTCCAAATTCCAACGGTGAAGTATGTGATTCTGAATTCTAATTTCTGTGAACTGTGAAGTGTGAACTACTAATGCTTGCTTCTTGATTCATTGAACTATTGAACATGTGAAATTTGTCATTTGTGGTAGGTTTTCCCTTTTTGCGCGAAGCAGCACTCAGCAGCAACGAGCAACAGGCAACTGCTCGACAGTCGGCAAGAAGAAAACTGTTGTTGCCAATTTGCCATTAACAGCTATCAGCCTCTCTTAGGCCAGTCCTCCCGCCACTGCTACATCCCTATTTGGCTCTTTCTCTCCCTATACTGCTATTTACTGCCCTTTATATTTTCATTAGTAAATGGTGAATTGGTTATTCGTGAACGGTGAATTGGTGATTTACTGATTGTGGATTTGTAGTTTTTTTGTTTGGAAATTGGAAAATAAGATTATGATTTATGTCTTCAGTTATTGGTGAATGGTGGGACGTGCCATAAAAGTACATGAAATTTTTAAAAAGTTATTCTTTCTCCAAATGCAAATGAGATTTATCAATGTAGATAAGGTATGCAACTCTTGTTCAAATGCCCAAAAGAGATGAATAATATAATGAAGAAGAAAATTTCAGGATAGGAATTTAATAGATTTTTTTTTTTAATATCAAAAATAACAAAAGCATATCACATATGTGAGTCGTGGGACCCATATATGTGAGTGTGGAGGCGTGAAGTGGTAAAAGGGCGAGAGGAAACTCTAAACAAATTTGAGCGTGTTAATTACGGTTGTTTAACGTTTTGAAATTAAAATCAAAATTTTTATGAATTTTGATAAATAAATAAAAAAAACTATATTGTTAAAAAATAAATCTCGTATATGATTAAAATTAGTTGTTGACTTTAAATTAAATTAAAATATGAATTTTAAACTCTTGTTTGACTTTATTAAAATTTTAATACATTTTTCTTTCCCTTCTTTACAATCACACATTCTCCAATAAAATAATATTATACGTAAATTAAAAAAAAAAAAATCTCTTTCTTTTCTAACCACACATTCTTCAAAAAATTACTGTTCCAAAAATCTCATTATATGCCAAACAATAGCTTATGGGATGTTCTTTTTGTCGTTTTCAAACCGTTTTCTATTTTTGATTTTCCAAAACAGTGAAAACGCATTCTCTTTTCTATTTTTTAAAACGTGTTTTGGAAAACAAGTTTAAAAAAAAAAAAACCCAATCGTTTTGGATGTTTTCAGTTATAACTTGACCAAAATTTTCAAAACGCATTTTCGTTGTTTTCAATTATTATCACTCCCACCACCAGCCACATATGCGTAAACTCTACCAGTTTATATTGCCAAAAAAAATTTCCCAAATTTCATCCCCAAAAATCAAGAATCTCTAATGTCGTGGCCATACTCATCACTATCTTCATATACAATATAACATTTAAATATTTTTTTATATGTAAACCAAGGTATCAGATTAATTTATATAACATATTCATTTTCTTGTTTTTAAGAGAAACCACGAATCAGATTACATTGTTTTACTGGAAGAAGATCTTCTTTATTTATGTGAAAGGGGATCTTCTTTCGGAACTGGCACACCCATCATGGATGGTATCCATATACGACCCAAAACTAAATGGGCCCAAATAAAGCTTCTAATGTAAATATTCAGAAAAAGGAAAGTGCATTATATAGTATTTTTGAGATTCTAATGGAGTTATATACTAGTAATTTTGGTTATTATTTGGGTTTAATAGTATAAAATAAAATAAATATATATTAGATAGATTTTTTTCCCATTTATCAAAATGACCCAAAACTATAAATAGGCCCAAATAAAGCTAACTAACCCTGTAAACCGTACCTACCTCATCATATTCTACCAACAAAAGTGAGAGATTAACGGCGGCTCCTCTCCTCTCCTCTCTAATATTTTACAGGTTCTTTTTTTTTTTTTTCCTATTCTTTTTGTTTATCTAGAGATAAAAATTTGCAATTAACCAATTTTGTGTTATTTTTATGTAGTTTTTAATTTGAGACTTAATCTGGTTCTTTTAATTGAATAAAACGAGAATAATAAATTACTTTAATTGGGTTCGATTTGATCCCTTCGTTGGGTTGAAAAAAAAAATTAATTAGATCGAGACGTGTCACACACGCTGACGCATGTGATTTGGACTAGAATTAAAAGGAAGAGTTTTTTAAGTTATGGAGACTTGAATTGAAGTTTAATTTTATCGTGCGCGAAATCTCTATAGTTGGGAGTTCTTGAAGAGCACAAAGAAGGTGAAAGAATTTAATCAAGAAGGTCAACGTGAAGGAATTTTTTTAATTACAAGGGTAAATCCTAAAATACTAATTTGTTTGTTTTTATTATTCCAACGAAATTATTATATTCTTATTGACACATAATATTTTTCCAACAATTTATCATAGCAGATTTCTTGACGCTTCTCTTTGTATTTCTCGTCTCGTCTCTCTCTGACATTCGTCTCAACGTCCATCTTGAAGATAAACAGTAACCCACCTCCCAAAGAAGTTTAATGAATCACTATTTGTGGTATCTCTATTTGTCTGGATTAAAATCAGGAATATTGGAATGTATGGATTATTCTATATGTACTCTCTCATTTACTTGTAGTCATCCTTGTAGTAAATGGGAGAGTAACTTTAGCATTGTCCTTACTCTATATGTACATAATACTTTATATAATAATCAAATGGCGAATCCCTATTGGGTGGCGTCTGGCCCCGCAGGCGTCCACCCAATAGGGGGCCGCCATTTGGTAAAAAATAGCATGGTCCTAATCCCACAATCCCTTATCAATTGTAACGGAAAAGGGAAATCTTCTGTTACTTCCAAAAACCAGGTTAAAGGAGCCTCCTCATTAATATATATATAAATAAATTCAGGTGTTTATGATTTCGTACTGCTTTCTTCTTTTCCGATCAGTTTCGTATTGCAATTAACCAATTCTGTGTTATTTATATGCAACAAAATTAATGAGTGATAATTGAATGCAGAATCAAGAATGGTCAGTCGTGAACCATGGTTCGATCGCCTATTGGATGATATAGGCGAATACTTTTGCGGTGGAATCGTAATGGGGTCGGGTTTTCACATGTTTTCAGGCATGTATAACTCTCCTACAGGGAAGCGCTTGATCCGGGGCTCACGAGCTGTACGCATGAACGCCCCCCGTTGTGGTGGGTACCTAGCCGTCTATGGTGGTCTTGCATCTGTCTTGGAAAGTTGTATGGTGTATGTAAGGCAAAAGGATGATCCCTGGAATTACATCCTCGCCGGTGCCGCTGCCTCTGGATTCCAAGATATGCGCCAAGGCCTTGGCCCGGCTTCACTCTCGGCTCTCGTTGTTGGCTCAGCTCGTGCCCTCTTTATAGTGTGTCCTGATATCTTGCATAATAAGAACGCGAGTAATGTCCAGTCCCCACAGCCCGACTCGAAAAAAGAGAGATTTTGAGTATCTATATTGATGTCCATTTAAATCGAATATTGAAACTTATAATCTTATACCAATGATTTGAATAGATAACCTAATTGCAGTTATTTTTCCATGGTATATTAGGGTGTTTCTTCTAATATCTTGTAAGTTGAGATTTCCATATTGCTGAACCTTCATTTTTATTCTTCTCATTCTCTATTAAATACTTCTCATGTTAACGCTCTTATGTATTACACTATGTATAGCTCCTTGTGTTTAAGCATAGAATTGAAAACTTTGTTAAGATGAAATTTCAAATCTTAACACGATATCAAAGCTCGTTAAACTTAAATGAGTAATTCGATCCGAACTCAAAAAAATGAGCAAACGGATTTTAAGATTGATTTGTTGGAACGAGCCATAATCTTGTAGGGATATGTTAAAGGGATAAAATTTCATATCGAATAAAAATGAAAATGTAGACTAATTTATAAGGTCTTGAAGGTTGATCTTTTAAGATGATACTCCAAATTTTGACCAACTTATAATCTTCTACCAATGATTTGAATGGATAACTTCTTTTGTTTGTTCAACTAAAATAGTTGCATTTAGAGTCTAATTTCTCCTTTTGTTATTGCTGATTTTGTATACATCTGGAGATAAAGAAGAGCATAGTGCTCGCATTGATATGCATATGACTTTTTTGCAATCTTCACTCTTGACACATGAGTGGATCGAACTTGACAACAAGAGCTGGGATGCTTCCATCTTCGGTTTTTGCAGTGGAAAGACTCCACAGTTCGATGACTCCATTTTCCATCCCAACTGCAAGAAGATCTATAAATAAATCAAGCAGAATAAAGAAGAACGAGTCAAGTAGTCTATCCTCTCAAAATAAGGCTTTCTTGGCATGTTTTATAGACAGTAAATACTTGATCTTGGCTGCATTCAAATCCTTAAAAGGCAAAAGACAGTGGTGAAGTTTATTTCCCCAAGCCTCGGAGAAATGCTAGTTAGCCTGAATTGCATCCCACCTTTACTCGCATTTATCTCTAAAACGAATACAACTACTAGCCAACATTGTAAAATTCTTAGTGATCGACAAGCTTAACAAATTAAAAATGAAAGAAGGTTGGCTGGCATCCATCTTGCTTGTCGGCCATTTTGTGAACTGTACGTCCAATCTTCCTATAGCCTTCCTATTGCGTCCCATTTGGATCAAACTAAAACAAGGAGTTAAGAAACATAGAGAAATAATGTGGGATTTCTGTCTTATAAAAGTCGCTGGAATAGATCAATCATTGAGTTACATTTCGAATAGTTGAATCGTGTTATCAAACAGTTTAAGCTGTTAGAGAGGGAAAACTTCATATATAAGATCAGACATGCACAATTTTTACAAATGACTAGTGACAAGATTTGAACACCTATTTGAGATCTAACACCACATCGTCTAAAAGTTTAAGTTATTAAAGATATGATATTTTTTAGCCGAATCAGAACACTGGAGCAACTCTCACCGTAACCTGTGATCTGGGATTTAACTCTTTAAGAATGTTCCAGCACAAAAAAGCTTGCACCTGTTTCTGTCTGCCTCAACTAGTTCGTTTATGTAGTCTGATAAATTTGGAAACATGAAAATTTGTCAGCCTTGAATTCGGTCCGACTTTCATATATTATCGTTAAAACTAGCCAAAAACAATTTACACAAGTATCAGCACTATGTAATTGTCAAGTCAACTTTTGCGATTTTTTCATGTCTGTGTAAGTATGAATGTAACATGAATAATGAGAAGGTACTGAAGAAACTTCGGTGCCGTTCTCTTTGTGTTTCAGTTTTCTATTTTGAGTTTTGAATTCGTTTTGTATTTTGTATTTTGAGTGTCTGTTTTGAAATTACTGAAAATGTGTTCAGTTTGTTGTTTTGGAAAACTGTTTTTGAAAACATGAACTATGAAAACACGTTTACTTTGAAACTCAAAACAATGTTTTGTGTATAATAGTTTTTTCAAGAAATCACCACAACACCACCTCTGCCACCATGAACCACCGCCAAAATCAACACCACCACTACCACCACCACCACCACCACCACCTTCAACCACTTTCAAAATCGACCTCAATCAACACCACCTATGCCATCTTCAAGAAACCACCACGACACCACCTCTGCCACCATGAACCACCGCCAAAATCAACACCACCACTACCACCACCACCTTCAACCACTTCCAAAATCGACCTCAATCAACACCACCTCTGCCATCTTCAACCAATGCCCTACCGGACTGAAATCAATACCACCACCACCTTCAACCACTTCCAAAATCGACCTCAATCAACACCACCTCTGCCACCTTCAACCAATGCCCTACCGGACTGAAATCAATATCACCACCACCTTCAACCACTTCCAAAATCGACCTCAATCAACACCAACTCTGCCACCTTCAACCACTGCCCTACCCGACCTAGATCAATACCACCACCACCACCTCTTTGCACTGCCAAAATCGACCTAACTCAACACCATCGCCACAACCTCTTTACACTGCCAAAATTGACCTAAATCAACACCATCACCACCACCTTCAAGAAACCACCACCATCAACGTCTGCCGCCATCATCAACCATCTACCACCACCAAAATCACCCAAAATCAATACAACCAAAAAACGCCCAAATAAAAAATACTACAGAAAAAAGAGAGAGGAGGCAGAGACGAACGTCGCCGGCGTCGAAGAAAGAGGCGGCAGAGACGAACGTTCACAGCATCGTCACCTCCAATGGATCGCGACGCTGTGTTCACAGCAGCGTCGCCTCCCCAGTCCCCACTCCGGCGCCGGCACCAACCCAACAGCAGCGTCCGGTTGCAGAGAAGAGAAGAGATCGCCGGCTATTCTCTTCTGGAGAAGAGAGAAGACGGAAGAATTGATTGGATTTGGGTTGTGGGAAGAAACCGGCATTTTGGAACAGTAGCGTGTTTTTAAGATTTTTCGTCTTTTGTATAGAAAACATCAAAAACGCTAAAAACATCATTTTGTGTTTTCAGTGCAATTTTTTTTTTTTTTGTTTTCAAAAACTCGTTTTCGAAAATAGGAAAGAGAATGTGTTTTGGACGTTTTGGAAAATCGAAAACAATGGCCCGAAAATGACAAAGAGAACATGCCCTTCATCTCTGTGATACAGGGGAGCAAAGCCAATTCTTGGAAATAACTGGAATTGTTGATTTTTGTTGGGAATATTTTCCCCATGAGAGGAAATGGAGAAGAAACCAAGTTAAAAACATAGCAACATGCTGAATTAAATCAAGACCAAAATATAAATTCAACAATGGAAACAAACAAAATGAAGATAAAATTATCTCATGTTTCCTCATATCCCAATCTCTATCATTGATCTTCCACAATATAGATTTGAAAGTAACCGATGCAAGTAATCAAGAACACCAATGGAATGAAAGGCTCAAACACGTAAACGTTGTTATCAAACGATATTTACCCCCTCTACTAAACAATTTGGTGCTTAAAGGTCTACCGGCAAATAATTTGTAGGATGGATTAAGCTTTGAAGAATCTAACACTTAAACACTAGTGTGATTCTCCAAAACTTCAAGAACACAGGGAGAAATTTGAATATGGAAGAAGAAAGAAATGTTTATTTTCTATTTGGAATGAATCTCATGAAAATTCACATATCAATTGTTTTTCACACACTTGTATTGATCATTTATCATCCTATTTATAGACTTGGATCAAATACCCCACGAATTGGTGCCAAAAACTCATGGAAGAGTTGCAAATTACCCTCCAAAAGCCGCCACTTTTCAAAATAAAACTGTCCACAACGGTTATTTTTTATCTCTATGCGACTGCATAGAGCAACTCTATGCGGTCGCATAGAGTAACTCAAACGGTCCCTCAAATACACGGCATGGGTCTATGCGACTGCATGCCACCAATCTCATTTTTCATTCCAATTCCAATTCCAATTTTATTAGTTTTTGAACAATATTTCAACCATTTTTACTTGAATTTTTTGCTCTAAAGCTCGTAGCAGCATGAATCATGTCAAGAAGATCATTGTACTATCCCATGTAGGTTTCTTATTAGATCTTTCATTCAATCGAATGCACCGGTAAAAAGATTCACGTTGTCAACTCCAAATTTATTACCAACAAGGCTTTTTATTGTTGTAACCAACTTGAGAAAAAAGGTACCCCTTTTATCATTTGTATCTATTGTGTATTGGAGTTTCATCTTATTAAGCCTAACACCTCGTTAAGAGGATTACCCATCCTTATATGCTGGTTATAGTTTTCATATTTATGCAGTATCAGGTTCTACCATCAACGTGTCATCGCAAGATGGTAGCTTATTTAAAAAATCAATCTTTAATTCTGTGAAGAATATTATAAATTGTATATAATAAACTTGTTTCTATTACAAAGTAAAAGACCACATTTATAGGGTTACAAATAACTGTAAAAGGAAATAAACATAAAAGAAAATATTATGCAATCTACTACTAAGGAAAGTAATCATACACTAAAAGAAAATATTATAATCGCAATCTTTGACGATCTCTGGAATCTTATTCAATATCCTTGACATCCCCCCTTAAATTGATGCCGGTAAAATCATCAATTTGTAATCATGAATTGACGACAATGACAATACTTGTGCCCACGAAGAAGAAATCCAAATCAAAGCAACCAACGACAAAAAGTACTGACGACGAGAGACTAAGAACAACAAAGAACCACTCCAAAATCACTTCAAGAACACTCCAAAGAAACAACAAGAACCAACGAGAAACCACGAAAAACTACGAGAAACCACCAAAGAAGAGTCACACGTTGACAAAAATTCAGTCAACTGTGGACGACCAGAAGAACCCACACCCAAAAGGTTGAGTTGTGACCCAAGAAAATCGAAGATTCAACCAATCCAAAGACACTCCAGAGAGCTCACTCACCAGAAAGAATTTCCAAAGGAAATTAACGAAGTGTGCCGACACACACAGCGAGCTCTATCTGTCGGGAAAACTTAGTTGAACATATAATTTATGTTGCAACAAAAGCTCTAACGCCAAAACTCCATATGAACTGCACATATACTAAACCAAATTTCAAATGAGTTGAACCAAATTCCAGGTGAACTGGACATACTAAACCAAATTCTAAATGAACTGAACTAAATTCTAGATGAACTGGACATATACTAAACCAAATTCCAGATGAACTGGACATACTTAACCAAATTCTAAATAAATTGAACCAAGTTCCAGATTACCAAAAGCTGAAAAAACTCCAAACAAACTGTAGAAACTGAGTTGTGGCCACCGGATGTGATGCGACTTTGTAGGGATACATCTAAAAAGAAAATAAAAAAAGAAAAACAACATTGGTAGCCGGACGAGCAACTTAAGGCCGCTCGCCGGAAACGAAATTCAAAAGTTAATTTGTTTAGGATCGAAACTGCTCTGATACCATATGAAGAATATTATAAATTGTATATAATAAACTTGTTTCTATTACAAAGTAAAAGACCCCATTTATAGGGTTACAAATAACTGTAAAAGGAAATAAACATAAAATGAAATATTATGCAATCTACTACTAAGGAAAGTAATCCTACACTAAAAGGAAATATTATAATCGCAATCTTTGACGATATCTGGAATCTTATTCAATATCCTTGACAAATTCAATAGCTCGATTGCAGTTTATACATCTCAAATTGCTCATTTGAGCTTCTTGAACTCCAATGATACCATATTAAGTCCTATGGTTCGATCTTTTTTACGTCTAATCTTGTCAAGAAGAGTAGGACAAGGATTACTGTTTTATATATTTAAACGATAAGGGATTTTACCCTTAACAGTATCCTATCTAATATAACTCTTTCTATATATATAAGTTTTCAAGCAGGTATTTTGTTAAATTATTAACTTATTTGCACTTCAAAATTTTAACTTCTAGCTTGAACAGAAGATTGAGCTTCTTGATTAGCCACAGATGATTCATTCACTAATATATCTATTCTGTATTCTTTCTTGGATTCTTCTCCAACTCCATTTGGGTCCAGACTCTTAAATTTTGCACATGAAGCAAGCTCGTTAATGGCTTCCTCAATATTTTCCACACAGATAGCACTATCTATCAGCAGTGATGCTACTCCGGCAACTGGTATTACTTGCAGAAGATAACAATTGGACTTCAGTAAAGATTTTTGGTTTTTCAACTCGATTTTCAGGTTCTCGACTCGCAGATTAGGAGATAATGGCTTAGTCATGGTTTCAATAGCCCTGGCTAGTTGTTTTAGTGCTTTTCCAGATTCTGAACTCATTTCTGAAAGTGCCTCTTGAACGATCTCATTGATCTCTTCTGGTGCCTGCATCAGAAGAAAAAACTATATCAATTGATCTGTATGATTAATCAATTCACAATATTGATACGTTGTGCTGTACAATATAACGGACAAGATACAAAGCACACTAATCAACGTTCTCGATAAATGCGTATTAATATTACTAATTTTTCTAGCTGCCATCTTTTTGGTGCCATCAGCAAAACATTTGGAATGGACTTATGGTTGCCTTGTATGGACGATTATGCAGCTATAACCTTATTTTTGTCGTAAAATGTTATATTTTATCAAATTTCCTGGAATTGGGATTTAATAACATAACTCAGTGATCAGTTGGAAGGGATTGTAATTTACTTGAATTTTGGAGTTCAGGTATCCTCTGAGGGCTTCAAGCCTGGAGGCACACTGCCTCGTCAAACTTCCGATTTTAAGATATTGTTCCCATGGATGACGATACGCGAACTGTCCATGCCTCGGTTCCCAACTAGCAAAATTTGCCTGCCAATAAAAATCAGTCAAAATCACTGATATTAATATGAACATATTTGTTTGTATGTAAACGAGTAAAGGAGAAAGGTTCACCTACCAAGGTTTCTTCGTTGTTTTTCGAATCAAGAACACTGTTCAAGCCAGATAAAAATGATCCATCATTTTGGGATTTTGTCACTGATGATGATTTATTAGAAAACTCATCTGCAAATGCTGCAAGATAACGAAAATTTATTTGTGACGTAGATTTTTATTAAACTGTATAATGAACAAGATTTTAACTTCTCTTTCGGATCTCCATTAACACCATCCATTTTACCTTCCAAGAAATTCCCAAGGTTCTCTATGTTTTGAGCAACAAGTTTGTGAAGGTCTTCACCAGCCCAAACTGGACAAACGAGAATGGATACGAGCAAGGAAGTGGATGCACCGACGAAAATGGTTAATAGCCTCATACAGGCCAACTTGAATATTTCATTAGTTCTAATACCAGATATCGATACTAGACAGAATGTCAGTATGAATATTAGCATCCCATAGTCGTAACTCGCTTTCACTTTTGGAAGGAATCGTATGAATGTTGATGCAACAGCTGCAACATACACATACATCAGTCAGCAACGTCATGAGAAATCAGATTAATGCGATATTTTAAATTTTTTTCGCGTGTTTTTGAAAAATAAAAAAATAAAATAGACTCCTTATTAACATACATATATACATACCATGAACGAAGACGAACATTCCAATTAATATTGGTTCGACGTGTTTTCCAGGTATACAAGCTAAGTGAAGTGCTCCAAGAGCAAGAGCACTACCAACCAGGGTTGCCAATCCTCTATTCAGGCATTTTCCTATAGTTGCACCTGAAAAGAATGTAAAGTTAAAAGTATTTTCAATAAGGACGATTAGTCAAAGTATTTAAGGTCTGATAATGATACTATGAAAATGCATAGTTTTTAGCAACTTACCAACTGAGAATTCAAACACAAGCAATACTGTGATTATAGCCCACATTGCTGATATGCCAAAGCTTTTGTACAGAGGCTGCAAGTAATATAAAAGTGAAACTAAGGTAAGTGCAAATCCAACTTTCAGTGAATGAATCACTCTTCTTGGATCTTCTTGTGCAATTTTTTCGACATGTCTAGTGATTTTAACAATTTCGGGCAAGAAAAAAGTCTTTACTTCCCGATTTTTGTATTCGAATTCCATTGCATATAGGTGAAACTAAAGTGAATAGTAAATAAGCTTGTAGAGTATGTACACTGATTACTGATTTATATAAGAAGAAACTGGAATATCGAAAAGAAGAAAAAGAATCGATTCATTTTCTCAAAAGAATAAGGCCTTTTTGTATTTCAAAGTTCACGAAAAGAAGGGGTTGCTATTGAGTGATGACTAAAGTAGGTTGGACTTCGTGGAACCTAATCGTATTATACAGTCCCCCCCTCGACCAGAATCGATCTACTACCATTTTCTTCATTATACCGTATGTTGTATGTTCCACAGTGATTGAAGATTTGCATACATTAAATCCCTGTTTGACCCTCATTTTTCTAAAATTTATTTTCAACCACGCATTTTATGGAATCCACAAATTTACTAAAATCTAATTTTAGCTAAAACCAGACAGGCACTAAATATAATAATCTCCATGATTAAACTACGATAGTGGTCGGATTTGGTCAAGTTATTCAGCTATTAATCTATACTACACAAATAAGTCATCTAATGCTCACACTGTCTAAAAGATGGCGTACCGGTCCCCACCCCGTTCCGTTGCCATCCCTATAGATGGATTTGGTCAAGCTATTCAGCTATTAATCTATACGACACAAATAAGTCATCTAGTGCTCCCATTGTCTAAAAGATGGCGTACCCATCCCAATAACGAATGTCAATATCTCTTTACCGATTGCTTCTGTATGGATTATGAATCCACTTGTTGTGATTAAATGAATTTAATAGCTTCTTAACTAGTCGACTATTGTTCAAAATCATTCTCCTCCCCTAGCTATGTTGAATAGTCCCCTTCAAACGCATTTTCCACAATGTTGTTGTACTACAACATTTCATGTTTTTCTATGCTCAAAAATAAGTCAAAATTACGGAAACAAATATGATTACCCCGATAAGATATTTCCTTCATTCTTCCTCTATATTGTTCTTTTGGGATTTTATGTCAAAACTTACTTTTTAGTCTCCTCGGACATCATCTCTGTACAGACATTTTTTTGGTCTAAAATTATGGGCAACAATGTCATATTTCTTTCAAATGAAAACATATGCATATTTTAGTATGAATATATTCTATGACATTAAAGTTGTGAAATCATTGGTCCATGAACCCTTGAACCCTCACACATGAATATCTACAAGAATAAAAGTATATGACAGGACGACGCTGATATTTCATATCATTTTTCTTTAATTCTATTTAGTCATGTTTTGTCGTTCACACAATCTATTTCTTAGAACTCTCTACTTCTGTGAAATTTTCCAGTATATATATATATATATATTCCATTGTTCGTGTGTCCACATTTTATTCCAAGCAATTTGCACTTTTAAGTATGCAATACTTAGGATCCGTTTGATAAGACTTCTACTTTTGCTTCAATTTCTAGTAAAATAACTTCCTAAGAAAGTTACTTTAAGTTAGCTCTTTTAAAAGCCTTCTAAACACTTCAAAAAAGATTTTAATCATATTCAAAAATAGATTCTCAATCTCATAAACAATTTTTGACTTTTCAAAAACTCTTTCAAATGTGCCCATAATATGATTGGCTAATGTAATTAATGAGATTTTAATTTTTTAAAAAAAAATTATGTTAATACATAATTCTTCCTACCAAAAGCATCGTGAATTCTCGTGATCAAGCAATTGGATGGCACTATGGCCCCGTTTGACAATCATTTTTGTAGAATTTCTTTTTCTCAAACTCCTTTTTAACATTCTCAGAGTAAAATATTCTACACGTAATTTCAAAAAAAGATTTTTATTTTTTAACCACACATTTTTTCATAAAATTACTATATATATATATGATTGTCAAACATGGACTATATTAAGGGCGTGTGTGATATGTGACAACATTGAATACACTAAACCTGTCAATAAATACTATTTAAACTTTTTTTTTTTCTTTCTAATATTGTTCAAAAAACATGGTAATATGGTATCATCTTTCAAAACAAGCCATAAAATACTTACTGTGTCTCTGTTTGGTATATATTAAAATTTTTATTTTCATTCTTTTACTCATTTTTAACCACACATTTTTCAATAAAATAATATTTTTCATCACATCAATAATTTTTCCTTCTTTTTCAACCACACATTCTCCATCAATATACTACTTTAGAATACATTCTTCCAAAATAACGTGGCTCAAACATACCTTATATATCAAATTAATCACTTTACAATAGACATGACACGTAGTTTAACATGTCTCATATAGAATAATTCCCTGCGTACAGATAATTATTTGCGGGTGGTGCAATTTTTTTTGTTTGTTTTGGTGAAAACCAATGAAATTCTGCTATGTATTTTCTGTAAAAAAAGTTCCGTGAAAGTATTCTGCATGCCATTTGCAGCCTATCTTTTCAATTCCCAGCATATCTTTTCATAGTATGGAATATTTAGATAAAGTGAAAATACTTAAAAATAATTGTGACACCTCAATAAGTGTAAAAATGTAAGCATTTTTACTCTTTGCTGATTCAGATAAAATTATTACTAGAAATTTCATGTTTTAACTATGAAATTTTTACTGTTTTTCGACGAACAATCACACATGAAGTTTGGATTAATTTGAAATTTTACCTTTGCTCTCAAACTGATAGTCTACGCTACCAACCCTAGATACCCATATTCATACCAGCTTAAAATAAGCACAAGTGTGACAAAAAAAAAGTAACTTTATTACAAGTTAGAGGAGCTACAAATTATATGGACCAAAATCCATAAAAATGTAGATCCCACAACTTACAAGACAAAATAAGTTGGGAAATCTATCCAAAATCACAAAGACGGCTAATGAATTTTACTCTAAACTTTACTTAGAAGCTTGTTTCTGTTCGAGAATATCGAGTCATTCCAACAATGTCCGCGGATACATCCATCCACCACGAAGAAACTCATTTGGTTGGCAACGTGTCAAATTAAAGAAGCATTTTGTGTTAAATCTTGAATAGTTATGTGTGAATTTGATAGTACGTAGTCTATCCCGTAACTTAGACTGTTTAAGAACCGCACATACTCAATAGGTACAATTAAAAAAGGAAATCCTTTTTGCTTATACTCAATAGGTACAATTAAAAAAGGAAATCCTTTTTGATTATACTCAATAAGCAAATATACAAAGAATCCAGCATGTTTTCTAGTATGTTTGTACACAAATAAACAGACCGAATTTCATATGATGTAGCCATTTTCATTTTTCATTCAATATCTCATTGCCAGCTAACCTTTCTTCTGCCCATAAAAGCTACTTAGCATCATTGAAAATAAATCAGATAAACAATATGAGGTATTTGATATGTTGGAATAAATGAAATTGAATGTGATTAAAAAACAATTCGCGTTAAATATTTGTTCATCGTCTTTTTCAATTCTATCATGTCCTCAGTATCAAAACGTCCTTCAAGTATGATAGAAAAGGACAATAAAAACGATTAAATAGTTGCTAACATCTAAAAGAGTTTCTACATGAAAAATGAGTTTCAAAATAGTAATGGTTTGTTCTCTTTTCCGTTTTCAGGCCGTTTTCTGTTTTCGATTTCTCAAAATAGTGAAAATCCGTTCTCTTTCACATTTTTGAAAACAAGTTAAAAATTTACAAAGAAAACTCAAACGACAAATTTGTCGTTTTGAGCATTTTTAGTTATAATCAAACTAAAATTTTCAAAACGCGTTTGGGTGTTTTAAAAATAATTTTTCAAAATACCAAAAGAATACATTTTCAAAAATATTAAAATAGACACTCAAAACACAAAATTCAAAATAAATTTAAAATTCAAAACACAAAATTGAAACATAAAGAGAACATCACCTTTTTTTTTTTTAAGAACGTGATTAAAAAGTATGAATTTTTTTTTTTGAATTTACGTGTAATTATTTTATTGTTAGAATATGTAATTGAAAATGAATTTATAAAAAAAACAGAGTTTTTGGAGAAATAATTTTTTTGTAATTCATAAAAGGTCACTGAAATTTCAAAATTTCAGAAACGGTAGTTTGAAATTTCTTTCACACACGGTCACTGAATTTTCAGATTTTTTGGCCAAGTTTGAGACAATTTTTCGGCAAATTCCGACCACCAAAACTCCAAGTGATTCGGTCGGAATAAACCCACGAAGTCGGCAACCGAAAATTGTAAAAATCTGCCTAGATTTTCAGATTTTTTGGGCACGTTTGAGGCAAATTTTCGGCAACTTCCGACCACCAAAACTGTCGATTTCGAATACCGTTTGAAAGCCCACAACGTCCTCTTCAATTATCACTAAAAATCTCCCCAAAACTTGAAGTGATTCGGCCGGAATAAACCCACGAAGTCAGCTACCCAAAGTGGGTAGATTTTCGAACTTTTTTGATAGCTGACTTCGTGGGTTTATTCCGACCGAATCCCTTGAAATTATGGGGAGGTTTTTGGTAATAATTGAAGAGGACATTGTGGGCTTTCTAACGGTATTTGAAATTGGCGATTTTGGTGGTCGAAAGTTGTCAAAAAAATGCTGCAAACTCGTCCAAAAAAATCTGAAAATTTGGGCATATTTTCACAATTTTCGATTATCGACTTCATGGGTTTATTCCGGCCAAATCACTTGGAGTTTTGGAGAGATTTTTGGTAGTAATTGAAGAGGACATCATGGGCTTCCCAACGATATCCGAAATTGACGATTTTGATGGTTGAAAGTTGCCGAAAAATTGCCTCAAACTTGCCCAAAAAATCTGAAAATTCAGTGACCGTTTGTGAAAGAAATTTTAAATTTCAGTGACCGTTTCTGAAACTTTGAAACTTCAATGATCGTTTTGAAATTTTCAGATAATTTCAGTAACCATTTGTGAAATTAACCCAATTCATAAAGCATGTTGTCTAGAAGTGTAAACTGTTAGAAAAACGTCAAATTTAGTTATTTAAAATTTAAATGTTATCTTCAACTTACTTTTTGTTAGGGATAAATATTCACATTAATTAAAACATGAAAAATAATAATCAAGATATATATATAGAACGGCTTGAACTATTTCTCTTAACAAAGTTGTCCTTATAAGTTGACTAGTTCATTTTCTTCATCAAAAGCCAATCTTATCAATTTTCATAAACGGAAAGTCTTGATTATTAATATTTGAGATTTCATCTTGAAAGGTCAATCTTGTTGAAAATATTAGCTCAAACCCTTATATGTTACTAGCAATTTTCTCTCGTATCTCTTGTTACACTCCTTTATTACACTTTGACTAATTCAAACTAAATAAAACATAAAACCTAGAAACGCTAGGTTCGTAACAAATATTCGAAAGAAAAATAGAATGGAATCAACTCATCTTGTAGCAATTTAATGTGTGGTGTTTTATTTTATTGAGTTGTATAATAATATATAGCTATATATGATCAATGGAAGTGACTTCTTCTAGATACTGTTGACCCCAAAAATTGTACCAATGACGTGACTAATAGATCTCAAGAGATCTCACGTCTACGTAAGTTAAATCTCAACACACTTGGATAGGTCATTGGTTAATCACACACACCCGAAGGTCGAGTCAGTTAAAGGAACAACTTTCGGTATAGGGGAGCTTAGAACGTGAATCTCTAATCGATAGAAAAAGGGTCGGCTTGGGAGTAGAACACTAAAAAGTGTGTGTAGCAAGAATATAGGCTTGAGAGCCTAAACTTGCCCCCCTTCAAAATGATACTAAGTGTCGCTTTTAGAGTACAAGATGATGATTAAGAGTCGTTAGATGAGAGGGCATGTGGCCTCATCCATACAGCTAGGACTTCTTGTCATAACCATTAATCAATCATTCATATACCATTTTGTTATTAATGTGCGACGGCTTGGCAGCTTTAAATCGACATATAAGACTAGACTTGACTTGTTTGATTGAGTAGAGCTATATATTTAGTGAGTTGTCACATCACCCACTTGATACAAGATCTAGTATGATAATTGCATTTATATAATTATATGTGATATACAAAATACATATTTGGTACATAACCTAAATAAAATTGAACAGTATAATAAATAAAATTATAATTTCTTCACCAATATCATTAAATTCTTTCTATTTATCATTTTTTTTAGGAAAATGATAGAAGTTCATAGGGGGTGCCATAAGGGTTCACATAATGGCCAAATGGCACCCCCTATGTACCCATAGCAAAACCCTTTTTTTTTTATCTAACGTGTCCAAAGTAACATAGTTACTTACACTTGGACTAATGTTTTATCAACATTTCAATCACAAATTTTATCAATTTTTATCAAAATCTAATAAAAATATGAATTTTTTTTTAGCTAAAACCAAAAAGGAACATATTTATGAAACATGGAAAGGGGAAACGAAATGGGACATGGCGTTACACGTGATAAAGTTATTTTTGTAAAAAGTAGGAAACTAAATGCTGCTTTTTCTAAATGCCTAATAATTGAAGGTTAAGTCGACTTGTGACCCTCGAATGCATTGATTCAAATCTAATAATAATTAGAGGCATGTTTGGTATAGCTTTTAATCCGATTAAAATTAAAAATATAACCGTTATTGAGTTTCATTCGTCTAATAAAAGTCAACAATAACGGTTAATTTTTCAATTTTTATCCGATTTTAATCTCTATTGAACACTCCCTAGAACTTATTGGATAACGGAGTCAATGTATCTAACAATTTTCGACCCACCATCTTTCATGAAGATTTGTCTTTTGAATTTCATCGTTGCAAATAAGATTAGAAATAGAACTTTCATTATTAGGAAATCACATATACAGACTCTACTCTCGTCGTAGATCATTGGAGAGCTAGACTCGTCTTGATTATTTTTAGTAGTAGTATTCTTATATATTTCAATAACTGTGGACAAGAAAGAAAGAGGGAAATACATATGTTGAAAAGGACTGTGTAAATGTTGGAACATCATCAAATTCTTAAAAGGGAAAATTGCAGTCACGATACCAAACATTTCACTTTTTTGCAAACTTTGTCTAAACTTTTCATTTGTGTTACACACGGTACCAAATATTTAAATAATCCGCACCCGGAGTCCAAATTGACAGAAAACGTTGGTTTGACCGTTAATTGACTAATAATTAATTTTTGGGCAATTATTACTCGAAATCTCTGTAATTCCACTGGAACCACCCGAAGACGATGAAGCTAGAACTAGATTCAAATCAGTCTTGTCCTTGGCCATAAAATCGTAGAAGACAGTCCTAGTATTCCCTAGAATGGCACCCCTACCACAATTTTGTGGTTGAGCAACCTCGTTCTCAGTTTTGTTGTTTCTCCTCTTCAAAGATTTTCGGCAAAGAACCCAATTTTTCTGTAAAATGTTGCCATTAACATAGCTATTGTCTAGTCCACTAAATCGGTCGAGTAAATTGGAAATGAAATATTAAGGAAATCTCACATGTACTAAATTACTAGATTAGGGGAAGAAGATGGACAGTATGGGTTTTTTTTTTTTTAATTTAATTTTTTATATGAAAAATGGAAAATTACATATTTACTCTTTAAAAATTGGTCAACAATTGGTCAAATATTTAATTATTGGTCAACTAACTGTCAAATTAACGGTTTCTGACAATTTGGACTTCAGGTGTGAATTGTTTAAATGTTTGGTACCGTGAGTGACACAAATAGAAGGTTTGGACAAAATCTGCAAAAAAAAGTAAAAGATTTGATACCATAACTGCAATTTTTCCTTCACTCAATCAGTGTTCTTCATTCAAGCTCTAAAACTGTCCATTGGGATCATGTCTTCTTATAACTATTTTGGATGTACAATTTCATTTCGAAGAAATTATTGAAATCTTGCTTGGTCTTCACGAGAACTTGAGTAAGGAATTTATCTTTTTGTTTTGGGTTTTCAAGAATCACATAATATTGCTGCTTACTCAGCTTTGCACCAATCATTTTATGCCATTTGGCAATATGTGAAAGTCAATATTTCAATGGATTGACCATTGAATCAATCAACTTTGGTCATTGAAAAGAAAGAAAATAATATGACTGGTAAAACAAGGAAAGTAAACACAACAAACTACTGGACCTTTCAACATTTTTCATGCTCTTTTCTTGAAGATTAACTTTCTTGGAAATAGGATTTTCTAGATGAGCTGGTTTAATAATGTATCAAAATTAAGGACAATATCAAAGGTGGACACAATTTTTTTTTTCTAGGCTAATAGATATCAAAAAAAAAAAATTCATATAAAAAAATATTTTTTTAAATCAAAAAGGGGAAAAAAAAAAAATGGGCCTTGGGATGCCGTGAACTAAACCCCTCTATCCATGAAGTATGACCACGATCACTCCTGTTGATTTTGATAAAAATATAATTTTTAGCAGATTTTAATAAATGTTAATGAAATACATGATTGAAAAGTTGATAAAAGTGGTAGGTCCCGTGAAATGTGTGATTGAAAATATGTTCGATAAAAAATTAAATTTTAGAAATTGAGGGCCAAATCGGAGGGGCAAATGTTTTGAGTTGATGTAACGTTGGGCGTTTAAAGAACTAAACGAGTCATCCCTCAAAACGTTTAAACTTGTTATTTACTATAGTAAACTAAACAATATTCCACGAAAGAAATCAAACTAAAATCTTCGTTTAGTATAATATTAATTAACGTATAATTATACTACATATATTTCAAAGCTTTTCTCATTCAAACTTGCCCGTAAATTAGCCGCTTTCTCTGACCATTTTTTTCTTTGAAAAATACCACCTTTCTCTCTCTAACACTTTGAAATATCCTCTATATATTAATATATAAGCCTTGGATTTTTGATCCAGCCATTGAAGCACAAATGGATGAGAACATCGAAGTGCCTCAATATTTCTTGTGTCCCATCTCACTGCATATCATGAAAGATCCGGTAACCACCGTTACCGGCATAACGTACGACCGTCAAACCATCGAGCACTGGCTGTCGACGGCGGAGGGCGCCACCTGCCCCGCCACCAACCAGCCGTTGCCAAGAGACTCTGACTTGACCCCGAATCATATGCTCCGGCGGCTGATCCAAGCATGGTGCATTGCCAACGCCAAGAATGGGATTGATCAAATCCCGACACCGAAAACTCCACTCCACAAGTCTACAGTTCTTAATCTCATTCGAAAACTCAAGAATCCTGTCATGTATGTGGATTCCTTGAAGAAAATGGATGAACTTGCCAATGAGGATGAGAAGAACCGGAAATGCGTGGCCGAGGCCGGATCTGCAAAAGCAATGGTTTTGTTCGTTTTGAAATGTTTCAAGGAAGGTAAGATTAAATTATCTCGTCTAAAATTTTAAACAATTAGAAGTACATATATTTATTTAAATTTAAAGCATATAATTTGGCTTGAGCTTAGATACGTTAAAAAAATAAAAAATAAAACAGTAACTTTTTGAAAATAAGTATTTCGATAATCAATAAAAAAATGTGTATTCTAAACTTATTTACAAGTAAATTTACTTATAAGTAAACGTGAGTGGCAATGAAAGGTGAACTTGGGACATTTGCTTGATGCTATATTAAATTGCATCGTCTGTCTACATGCTTATCAATTATAGTAAATGACACAACCCGTCCCAAGTCACCCTAATGGACCTGACACGTGTTGTGCGCCGATGGTAGATACCAGTTAAATGTTGGACCCACCACCAAGGCAACCATAACGTAACATTGGTATGTATAGCTTCTTTTAACCAAAAGGAAGTTTAAAAAAAAAAATTTGACAGAGTCTCCTTCAAAAATGACATTATTTTCCGTCCTGTTAACATAAAAACATCCAATCACCCATATACCAACATCATAAAATCAATTACTCGATCAACTAACAATGTCTATATCACCATGCATCATAACTGCTTCGCAATGACATAATAGCGATGTAGTTTAGTTTACAATATTCCATCGTGATAGTAGATACATTTAAGTACAAAACTTTCAAAAATGAAGCAAAATGGTCGATTGATGATTACAATCTTAAGCAAAAGAACCTACGGTAGGTGATAGTAGTAGTTGCAAAAACTATCAATATAATCTTCACCCCTGCTCAATCAACTGCCTCCTATAAAGAAAATGTTAAGAAAATAGATGAGATAATAATCCCAGTGAGTGGAATGTTCATACAATGGTGACACAATCCTCTATGTACGTACATTCATTTATAAAATAACACGGATTTTTCAATCATCATGATGTCCTCGTTACCCTAGAAAGCTGTATCCTAACATCTCCTAAATTTATAATGCGGGTACTAAATCATAAATTAGACTCAAACTGATATCAAGGAAATTGATAATAATTGATACAACACATTGAGCAAGTACACTAATCAAATTCAGTAAGTTGAAACCATAATCTAAATTTCATAAGCTAAACTGTAAGCTAGGAACTGTAAACTGAAAGTTAATAACCCACTATATATAGAATCATTACATCAAAATATACCCCATGTAGTCATCAGCTAATGATATGAAAACTCTAGTCATATGCAAGTAACTGGCTGATCAACACCTCTGTACACGGCCGTAGCCCCTCAGTGTACGAAGTGGAATTAACATAATCATCTTTATACACGGCCGTAGCCCCTCAGTGTATAAAGTGGAAATAATATAATCATCCTTATACACGGCTGTAGCCCCTCAGTGCATAATAGGTACCCTTACACACGGCCGTAGCCCCTCAGTGGATAAGAGTCACATTTATACACGGCTTTAGCCCCTCAGTGTATAGGAGTCAAATACACAACTCTAGTACACGGCCATAGCCCCTCAATGCACTAGAGTAAGATAACTACATTGGGGTATTTTCTGATAGTATCAACATAACATGCTCATTTACCAATTTCTCAAAAGTAAGACCTTTAGTGCAACTAATATGCTTCTCTACCAATTTGGAATCATATAACCATTCGTATTAAATAAACATGTTTATAAATTTATAAATTAAAAATCTTATTTTTTGGAAAGTAAATTCTCCACTCACTCAAAACAAGCTACCGTCTAGGACGATCCGTAAGCTTTTCCAATTTCTTCGTCACCACCTGAAACACCATACAAGATAGCTAATTCAACTATTGTCAAGTCAAGAAACCTCTAACATCTAATGCTATAACATTACAACTAAATTTCCTCGATGCCAGAATAAACGTCCCAATTTATTCCCTTAATCAAGTGGGTCTAACTACACCTTCTAGTCCATTTATTAACAACCAATACATTAACATCACCTTCCATCCAATGATAAATGCAATTATCCACTTCCAACTAGTAAAGCTAGCAATCAATACTACAACCAATTTAACATGCATATAGTTCCATAATCTCATGTTTTCTATTAAACATTTCATTAATACAATACTTCCCACTAACAAAACTTATACAAATATTAACTAAAAATCTAGGGTTTGCCCAAAAATTTCATTTCTTACCTTAATATCAATGGATACTAAAAACCCCGTGATCTCAAGCTCCAATAGTACTAATATCTCATAAATCTGAAAATTTAACCACAATTTAAACCTTAGAAATTTAACATAATATACCTCTATTTCCAAAAATATAACAAGGAACAAATAAAAATTCGAGTTCAAAATACCCACTTTACCTTCTTCTCCTTTTCCTTCTCTTTTTTTCTTCTCTTTTTCTACCTTTCTTCCTCTCTTTTTCCCCTCAATTCCAGCCCTCTGTCTTGGTCTCTCACTCTCTGCGTAAGTGTGTGTGTGTGTTAGTGGAAAAAATGGGACAAAAAGGCTTGGAAAAGTCTAATAAAAGGGTCAATTGCAAAGGAAGTCCCTCAACTCTCCAATGTCAAATAAGTAAGTCCACTACTTCTAAAACAATCCATTTAAAAACTTTTTCTTTTCCAACTTTAAAAATAAGTCCCAAGCAATTAATTTATTCTCATCTAACTCCATATTTAACTTTGACTTAGACAATTCAACCCTTGACTTTGACTTATAAAAATTGGGTTATTACAGTAAATGTATTTAATTATTTAAATTTTGTGTTCAACAGGCAAAACTATAGGCCTCGAGGAAGCCTTGAGAATTCTCCATCTAACGTGGAATCCCGGTACCAACGAAAATCACTAACTTGTCGAAGATAACCTAGCTCTTGTCGAAGCCTTAACATGGATCTTGAAGAGTACTGCTAACATAGAAAGCAACATCATCACGAAAACTCAAGCCCTCTTGGTATTGAAAAAGGTGATCGAAGTAGCAACTCGGAGTTTGCTCGAGAGACTAAACCCCGATTTCGTCAAAGAAATGGTAAAAATCTTACAAAGCAATGAACTCAAAATATCACAACAGGCAGTAAAATCCACCTTGCAAATCCTTGTACAAATCTGTCCTGTGGGAACAAACCGAATGAAAATCATCGAGGCAGGAGCAGTTTTCGAGCTTGTTGAAATCGAACTAGATCAAAACCTCAAATCGAAGAAAATTACCGAGCTTATATTCACACTTTTAGCACACTTATGTTCATGTGCTGATGGAAGAGCTCAATTCTTGAAACATCCTGCAGGGATTGCAATGGTTTCCAAAAGATTGTTGAGAGTCTCTGATGCAACTGATGATGGAGGGCTTCATATATTAGCTTTGATTTCCAGATTTTCAGCTACAAATGAAGTTCTTGTGGAGATGCTGAGAGTTGGAGGTGTGTCCAAGATTTGCATGGTGATTCAAGCAGATTGTGCAGATGATTTAAAGAAGAAAGCGAGGGAGATTTTGAGGTTGCATTCTGATGTTTGGAGGAATTCTCCTTGTATACAAGTTTATCTTTTGACTAGGTATGCTAGATAGCATGCACCTCAAATGAACAACATTGGTGACATGTTTGGTATGATGTATAGAACATTATTATATAGGATTAAGAAACGAAAAAGAAGATTAGATCATTTATAGTACTAAGTACATAACCAAAACATAATTAGATTTCGAGAGAATAATACGATTTTGCATGTGAAAGGACATTTTTAAGAATCATTTTTTAACATTCTATAGGACTAAATGTAGTTTAATGTACTAATTTATATCAAATCTCTTGAAAGCGATATAAATCAAAACCATGTTCTTATTGTGATCAAGCATCAATACAAACAAAATAACTAAAAAACCATTAACCCAGAAAAAAGAGAATTAAATGTGTAGACCTCTTTTTAGTACCATGGACATGGACAACGGATATTGAGTCCACTCGTGTCAATGAAAGCTAATTCCAAGGCGTGTAGACAGATTACTAATCGATAATATTTCGAATTTGAACTTCGGAGAACCTAGATAATATGAGACAAATATGTTCGGGCGACGACAAGATATATAAGCGAAGTTGCACGATGGTGAGTCATCGATGACCTTGTTTATGCTGGTGGTGAGGTTATTGATGACCCACGGAGGAAGTTCTTCAGGGGACCTCATATAATCCAGGAGTCGAGCCCGACGAGGACAAGCTCGGGACGGGACCCGTTGATTATCGAAGGAGACCCGATAAGGCGTTCGAGGGCAAAACAGGTGAAAGTGGCGATGAGATTGTTTGCTCAAACTATGGTGGATGAAATTTCGAAGTTAACAAGTCAAGAAATAAGTTTTATGTTGGGTTTGAAAGAAGAAACCAAATGAATCAACTAGATCAAGTAGAAAAAAGGAGCAACATAGATGAAAACGGGCATAACTTTTAGTTCGATTGTCGAATTTTTGCCCATGAGTACATTTTAGAAATGGCACAAAATTCTACACAAGGTCACGATAGCACATGTTACTTTTAGGCTTGCATTTGCACAGAAACATGCTGAGAACAAGTTGGCGGAAAATTTTCCTTTTTCGCGAAATTCCTTGTTAGACTAGAATTATATTTTCTTTTCAATTTTATAATATTTTGTAACCTAATTATTTTTTTATTAGGTTTTCTGTTCATTAGTATAAATAGGACTTCATTATTCAATGTATGAACATTTTGACAAATTTACTATTGAGATATATTCGAGAGGCTATTATGTTTTTCAAACATTGTTCTTCTTAAAACATTCTGAACTTATCAAGAGGACTTTTATGGCATTCAACACCGAGAGTGGATCGCTTGTTGTGTAATCAAGAGGTCATTCAAACTTCGTTTTTTTTTATTGCTTGGTTCATTAATTTTTTGTTCAAACTCAAAATCAGGATTATTATTTGCACTTTCTTGGGATCTTCAATTTCGTTGTGGATTGCGTAGTGTTCGTTGCTACGTGATTCTCATCATTTGGTATGAGAGTTTAAACTTCAAAATCAAGGTTACATCATTTTCTTATCTTTGAGTATTTCGTTTTTCTTTTCTTTTTTATGTCCAGTTCTTCATATTATTTATCCTTTTTGTCTTTGATCCAAAAAAATTTCAAAAGTTGTTTGTGAGTTGATCTAACATCCAAATCAATTTCTATTTGTTTCGTTGTTATTATAGTCAATTTTCGAGTTTATAAAAAAATTGTTCACGGGTACTATTCACGTGTACTGTTCCAAAAAAAATCTTTATTTATTTTGAAAGTTTCCAACATTCTATTATCAATCATACATTCAAATCTAATTTTGTTCAGTATATTTCAAATTCAAGAACCATTTTCTTGAATTAATTTTTTTCCCTTCTCACCCCAAATTATCAAGTTCTTCCTTAAGTCTTTAAGGTCACAAATCTTACTTGATTTGAATTATACGAGAATAACTTCTGGTTAGATCTGAATTATTCTATGAAGGACTTGATTGAAAGCTTGAGTGGCAAAATGCATGTGAGGTGGATGTAGTTTGTAGAGACGTTTTCTTATGTCATCAGGTACAACTTACAAGCAAGGTAAGGAAAATGTGGTGACAGATGCATTGTATCGAATGTATGTGTTATTAACTTCTCGTAGTTCTAAGTTACTTGGTTTAGAGCATATTAAGGACATATATGTTAGTGATTTGGATTTTTCTGAAATTTATACATCATGTAATAAGGGAGTTGTAGATAAGTTTTTTAAGCAGGATGTATATTTATTTCGAGAAAATAGATTGTGTGTTCCTAATTGTTCAATGCGAGAGGTTTTAGTGAGGGAAGCACATAGTGATGGAATGATGAGAGACTTTGGGGTTAAAAATATTTTAAAATGTTGGGGAGCATTTTTATTGGCCTAAGATGAAAAGTGATGTAAAAAGAGTTTGTAGTCGATGCATAACTTGTAAGCAGACTAAATCTAAAGTTTTACCTCAAGGCTTATACACACAGTTACCTATGCCTAGTAAACCATGTGTTGATATCTCAATGGATTTTGTTTTGGGTTTACCAAGGACTAAGAATTGACGAAATTCAATATTTGTGGTGGTAGATAGATTCAGTAAGATGACACATTTCATAGCATCACATTCTACTAGCATCACATTCTACCTCAAATAAATTCTCAAAGCTGGGCAAGGCAAGGACGGGAGTAGTGCACAACTTTTCTTTGATCACTACAAAAGCCGTGTCAGTTGCTTCACCCCAATTGAATTTTCCTTTCTTTCGGATACTCAGTTATAGGTGCTACAATGCTGCTGAAATCTCTAATAAATCGACGGTAAAACGTCGTCAACCCATGGAAACTCCTCACCTCTCCTACTGTCTTTGGTGTAGGCCACTCACAAATAGCTTCCACCTTCTCTTCATCAACCAATATTCCTCCGAACTGACTACATATCCCAAGAATAACAATTTTTGTGTTAGCCAATTGCACTTCTTAAAGTTAATAAACAGTTTGTTCTCGGACAACACCTCTAACACAGCTCGAAGATGCTCCATATGCTCACTCTCACTCCGGCTATAAATCAATATGTCGTCAAAATAAACAACTACATACTTTCCATTGAAAGATCGTAATACCTGGTTCATAAGCCGTATAAATGTACTCGGTGTGTTTGATAGCCCGAAAGGCATCACCAACCACTCATAGAGTCCATCCTTCGTTTTGAAAGCCGTTTTCCATTCATCACCCAGTTTTACCCGAATCTGATGGTAGCCACTTCGCAGATCAATTTTCGAGAACAACTTCGAACCCTCCAACATATCCAGCATGTCATCCAACCGTGGAATTGGAAAGCTGTACCTGACTTTTATCTTGTTTATGCCGTGAACAACGTATGTACTCATGCCTCTCGAATAAACCCCTTTTTTAATAACTCCTCCACCTTTTCCTGCAGAATCTGATTTTCCTTGGAACTCATCCGATAATTTGGCAAATTTGGTAAACTTGCTCCTAAAACCAAATCAATATGGTGCTGAATGTCTCTTAATGGCGGAAGGTTATTTAGCAAGTAATCGAAATCCAGCTTAATAAATTCGGACAAAAGAGACCGCACCTTTTCGGGTACCACATCCCACTGCTCTTCCTTTTCCTCTATCACTAGAGCCCGCACAACCACAACATAAACCTCCTGTGTTTCCTTAACCTTCAACTCCAAATATATTAGGGATGTAACTAAGGAGAATAATGATTGCCCTCCTGTTGTATCCTTAGTTGAGATACCAACTGAACTCCGCTTTGGAACTATTGCGATTTTTTTATCTTCCCAGTTGAAAACATACACATTATCTCGCCCCCTATAGGTCACATCCACATCAAACTGCCATGGACACCCCAACAACACATGACTAGCATCCATGTCCACTTCATCACAAACCACCTCATCTTCGTAATGTTACCCAATTGAAATAGGAACTTTGCAAACTTTTATCACGTTCACCTTAGGCCCTTTTTTGAATCCACCAAATCATATAAAGCTTCGGATGTTTTTCAACCCGCAACTTCAGATGCTCCACCAGCTTTTTGGACACAAAATTCTCACAACTACCAATATCAACAATTAAATCGCAGACCTTACCTTGCACATTGCAACAAGCTTTAAAAATGTTATTTCACTGCAAGGACTCCTCCGCCTTTGTTGAGCACATGACACGCTGAACTACACAGTTTACAAGTTATCCATGCTCTTCTGCAATTTCTGCCCCATCCAACGGTTCCTCCAATTCAGCCCCTTCTTCCATATACTCCTCCTCATCATCATCATCTCTGGCACCCACG
Source organism: Fraxinus excelsior (assembly GCA_019097785.1). Lineage (NCBI taxonomy): Eukaryota > Viridiplantae > Streptophyta > Magnoliopsida > Lamiales > Oleaceae > Fraxinus > Fraxinus excelsior. Next base: position 24,405,429 of record CM032643.1, on the reverse strand, counting down.
AAATTTACTGACCTCATGGCTAGACATTCATTTGAGCGATGGCCTGGCTGGCCACATCTATAACATAAACCACTCGATTTAGCATATGGGTTTGGCGCTCGTGGGGCTTCCTTTGCAACTGTTGCTAGGCGAGTCCCAGCTTGGTTATTATTGGAGACAACACTTCTTTGAACCTGATCTGCAGCAGGTTTAGACTGAGCCTGGCCATCAACTGGTGTGAATATGCCTCTGTTCGCCATTGTATAAAATGACTTCCTTCTTGTAATTTGAAAAACGACCAGACGTTTTCTCCATCAGTTCTGCTTTCAGTGTCGTGTTATGCGCCTCATCTACTGTTCACACCACTTGTAGACCGATCTTATCTCGAATAGATGGTTTCAATCCTCCCAAATACCTGAAAACCTGTTGTGCCTCAATTTCGCTTAGATTGTTACGGACAGAAAGCTTGGACCACTCCTCAGTATAATCTATAACGGACTTATTTCCTTGCACACAATTCTGGAAACTTTGAAATATAAATTGCTCATAATCAGAGGGCAAGAACATGTTCATCATAAGTTGTTTCATCCGCCTCCAAGATCGGACAGGAGCCTTGCCTTGGCGCTGTCTATCCATCTGCAATCGTTCCCACCATACAGCAACACCACTTCTCAATTTATATGAAACCGTTTGACTTGATGCCCCTCCGCGACCTCAGTAAAATCGAAAAACCTGCAGAAACTCCTCAATCTGTAACTTCCCATGGAACAATGGTATATCGGCGTGGATCCTATATTCGGGCTGGTTTCACTGTTGCTGATTCTCCACAAAATCCTCTTCAAACTCTTCATCGCTGATATCATCATACTGCATATTTTTCGTTGCTCTTGGGTAATACCTACTCCCACGACGGTCAAGGGAGATTCCCTCGACAGGAGTAGGGGGATTAGGTTGTCGCTCCGGCAGACGCTGAACCATAGTTTCTAACCTTTCCATCGCATGTCGTTGTTCTTCAATTGCTGCCCACAAATATGCATCTGTATCCCTGCGACCAGAGTCGCGAGGATGATTTCTTCTAACTTCGTTGTTGTTGGCCATTGAACAGGGCAAATTCGAGCTCTGATACCACCGACGCAGAACGGAAGTAAAAGATTTACCAACGTAAATCTTAAAAATAAGAAAACTGAAATTCTCTAAGAACGAAACTTTTTATTCAATGAATGATCTCCAGAAAACGTTAAAATGCCTTTCAATAGGTGTTACAAGAAACCCTAAAAACATATAATAATAAAACGTTCCAAAAATAACGAAAATTCGAAACGGAAAATATGAAAATTAATTATTTGAAGGCCTAAACGAAGGAATTTGGCTAAAATCCCGAGATCTCAAGCTTTGCCCCGAGTCCAATTTTTCGAGTGGTTTCCAATCAACACGTCAAATTTCAACCCATTCCGATACCATCGCGATAAATGACAAAACTGCCCCTAACGCGATCTTTTTTTGTCAATTTTCTGTCCAGCACTTCTTCAAACTCCAAAACTAGTTGTCCTATATTAAAATTACTGGTAGTCGTCTATGTGATACACATGTAAACCACATGACAATTACTGATTATATTGTCTTCACCATGAATAGCATTATTCTTTGCATTTAACCCATTAAGATATACTAAAATTAATGAAAAAAAAAAAATTTCACCTCTTTTTCATAATATATTTCTTCTTAAATTTTTATATTTTATTTTATTTGCTTGAACCTGGATTTTTCAAATTATTTTTTCTTGATAAAATTGTTGCTTTGACTGGTTTTTTTTTTTTCGGGTCATTCGTTCTATCATGTAAAAATGAATTAAATAAGCAATCTTAATTACAGAAAACATAATTCTTCAATTCACATCTTCTATATTTTCAGCAAAAAAATTCAAAACGACTTTTAATCTGAAAGTAGGGTATCAAATACAAAGTTCGGAAGGAACTTGTGAGTTATGATCCAACCCTTGGTTGTAGCCATAAATTGATCTACTGACCGAGATCCACATAAATCACTAACTCCAACTCGACCCTTTGACTTAGAATAGTCAATTCTTGAACGAAATAATATTTTACTGAGTATGTCTTCTTTTTGTAGTCGATCTAGCCTAAACCTAGGTGCAGGACCGAAAAAGGTTAACTGAACAATAAAATATCACTATGACACGATGAAAATCATCATTTCGCGCCGAAAAGCGCCAGTTAGTGACAGTGAGAATCTAGAATCCCAGTAATGTCAAGGTTGTAATTGCATTGAAAAAAATTGATTGCAGACCCCAATTTATCGCCAAATACATCTTCGTTGGCCTCAAGAGCAAAGCTGGTAAATAGTAAACACAAACTACAGGCAAACTGACCAAGTGCAAGAAAAATCAACACAACTAGTAGATCATGTTTATCAAACATAATCAGCACAGGGAGAACGCATAATCCCGAGAATAGGATGTTAAAACTACTTCACTGTTGAGCACATTGTACCCTCTGGCCTCCACTGTGCATATCGTCCTCGTCATATGCCTCTTGATGCTGGGTCTGCTTCCTCCGCATCTCCTCCTCAATGTTAACGTCATGCAATGTAGTCTCCTCACACTCGTCCAGCTCCACGTCCGTTACTTGTGATTGAGGCTTTGGAGGTAGGACTTGCTCCAGGGCCTTGACTTGATCAGAGCTTAAAGAATCCGGGAAATCCACAGTGAAATGAATGTACAGTTTACCCTTCATGAATGGTCTTTGATACATTGGCATTCCTTCATCGTTGATCGCTTTGAAAGAATCTGCAACATTTTTCCAATTAAGAACCGTGTATTATATCTCAACTGAAGTTAAGACGTGTAGAAATTCAAATGAAATGAAATTACGGACCTGGCTTCACAACTTCCCCGGGTTGTGATTTAACAAGGAGCTGTCTGCCATCAAGGTGAGACAATATAAACTGAAAGCCACATAAAGCTTCAGTGAGAGACAAAGTATGCTCCACAAAAAGGTCTTCGCCTTTTCTCTTGAATTTAGGATGTTCCTTTTGCTGAAGGACAAAAACTATGTCCCCAGTGACTGTATCAGGCTGTATAGAAACACAAAACAAGTAATGACCAATCAACTTCACAGAATTGGCAATAAACCTATCGATTCTGCTAACTATATAAGATTATAATGTCGTACCGCTTCATCTGCTTCTCCAGGGAATGTAATCTTCTGTCCATTTTGCATGCCCTTTTCTACATGGACTTCCAAAACTTTCTTCTCCTGAACAACTTTTTCACCTTTGCATTGAGGACATCGATCTTTGTCGCTAATAGTCTCTCCTGTTCCCTTACATTCATTGCATGGGTGTTGCATTTGCTGAATCATACCAGGGCCCAGTTGTCTTATTGTAACCTTCATCCCGTTTCCTTGACACCCTGGGCACTTCATTGAAGCTCCAGATTTTGATCCTTTGCTGCCAAGGAGAAAATACAACAGAACTAATTGAGTTAGGATACCGACCGTCTATACTGTAATTGCAGGCCAAGGAACCTGGAACTTACCCATTACACTTCGAGCACAGTGCGTTGCGTGATAAAGACAACTTCTTTGTGGTACCAAGGTAAAGATCCTCGAGAGAAACCTTCAGTGGATGCACTACATCCTCTCCTCTCCTTTGCCTCCTTCCCCTACTGCTACCACCGCCTAATTATAGGAAAATTAAATCCTTTGTCAGTGTAATATGCTCCCCAAACAAAGCGCAGAGAAATAAAGGCTACTCAAAACTATGTCCTCCTAATCCAAAACATAAAAACAAAACAGAGAGATAAGAGTCGGTCAAAAACCTCCAAATGGACTCCCACCAAAGAAGGATGAGAAAATGTCAAATGGATCGTGCATGCCGCCACCTCCACCCATCCCTTCCTTGAGTGCATCTTCACCATACTGGTCATAAATCTCACGTTTTTCGGGATCACTCAGAACCTCATAAGCATGAGCAAGCTCCTTAAACTGTAGCATTAAAAAATTTACTAAATTTAAATCCTATAATCAAGTCTATCTATTGTTAAAAGGGCGGATAACTAAAACACACAATATCCACCACGTTATCTCTCTTTTTAAGCAATTACCAAATATGCATACAATGAGAGATTTCAACTAGCTTGTGGATTTCACAAAATCGCTGGTGTCACTAATTCACAGTAAAACTTAATGCAGTTAAGCGACAACAAAGATGACATCATGACACCCACCAAAATCGAACACTTACAATTACAGCTTTGTGCTCAACACAACCAAATTCCACAAATCTAATTGACTTTCCAAATTAACTTGTAAAAGAAGAAAAGAGGTAAAAATGGTTCACAGTCTACATATTATGTTACAAGTGAAATAGCTTTCAACTCAAACAACCTGACCAAGAGCATAATTGGCAGTGCAGGATCGATAGCTACAATGTAACGCATAATCCTAGGACATTGACTATAAAATTAGATTAAGCCAAGAAATCTTGTAGAATTTTTTTAATTTTTATATTTTTTGCATACAAATTAAGTAAAACTTGTCGAAGGTAACAAATTTTTCACTTCTCCAATTCTTGAACATATACCATTTTCCTCAAATTTAGTATATCCATCCTCCATTACCTAACTCTGACAACACTTTCCCTGGATCATACAGCTATATAAAAAGTTTTAAGACTGCATGCAGTAGCACCTTATGGCATTCATTACCATACCAAAGCTAGAAGAGCTTACATATTGACAAGAGGGTAAATTGAAACCGTTTAACATTCTAAAACCAAGTATCAAAAATCAAAGTCAAGCCCATATAAAAATTACTTTCAATTTTTCACCAATTAATTCTGAATTTCTCCTCCTTGGCTGCTTAATATCACAAATCTCTTTCATACTGATCCTTTCTAAATTTTGTCCTCTACAAAGAACTAAATGGATATTAATTTCACAACTATCAAAAATTGCCATATAATTGCAGCATCTGCTACGTACACGTAACTTTTTCATCAAATCTCATAAACTATCAAATTGAAGAAACTAAAAATATTCAAAATTTAAGAAAATTTCGATAAAAAAAAATAATAATTACGAAATATACCTTCTCAGGATCTCCACCCTTATCTGGATGATTCTTGATAGCAGCTTTCTTGTATGCCTTCTTCAAATCATCCTGCGACGCCGTTTTAAACACTCCAAGAATTTCATAATACTTAGTGTTATCACTTTTCTTCGGTGCCCTCCCAAACATCTTGAAATACTAACAATACTGATCAATAACCAAATTTCAATGCAGATCTAAAATTACAGATGTAAATTCGAGAGCGAAGAACTAGAGAAATGCTCGTGTGGGGAAGGTGAAGGAGATGGAAATATAGGATTTTTGTACGGTCCAGATTGAGTCCTAATGGAAGATGAAGAAGGATCGTGGCCGTTGGATTTTCCGAATATAGGAAATCTCGTGGTCTAGAATTCTCTCCCGCTTTCTAGTGCTTTTAATTTTTCGTCTAGATGGATATGGACCGTTGATCGTGGAAATTGACGGCTGGAATTTGTGTTCTAGACTATTCTACGGAAAAAAAATCAGAATTTGCCATAGAGGCCCCTGTAGTTTATATGATTACAAGAATTTCCAACTTAGAGGTTTTCTCTTTCACGACCGTCCTCCTACATTGTTTTCAATACAATAAAACCTCTATAAATTAATAATATTAGGACCAAAAAAATTATTATTTTAGAGGGGCTATTAATTTACCGATAATGAATAATTTACTAATTTATCGATAAATTAATATTTATTAATTTACAGAATATTTTATATTTTTATAATTTGTATTATATTTTACTATAATACATGTATAAAAAATTAAAAATGTATTGAATGTGATGAAACTCAAAATTTAATCTAGTAAAAATTGTAGTTGCGGTTCCAAATCTTTTCCTTTTTTGTAAACTTTACCTCAACATTTACTTTGTGCCACACACAATTTTAAACATTTCAAATATTCTCATGATAAGGACAAAAATGGCATAAACCATTAATCATTCGGTTAGTTGACCATAGGTCAACAATCTGACCCACTTTTAACTAATTTCTCAAAGAACCAAGGTGTAACTTTAGATTTATTATATTAAAGAATTAAAATATATTAAATAAAAAAAAACTAGAATTAAAAAAGAAAATAATTTTAAAAGTTATTTTTCTTCTTCCACTCCTTCCTACCCCACTCCCACACCTCGCCATACCCTTACAGAAACCAAAATCACCTAGTAGCCGTTATGGTAGATCCAAGCTCTTCGATGCCACCCCACTGTACCCTCGCAGAAACCAAAACCACATGTGTAGCCATTATTGTAGATCCAAACCCTTCGACACCGACGACCGCCATCCATACCCCCATCGCATCAACGATCATCAACCTACCACACAAATCGTCTCATGAATCCACCTAACGCACTAATCCACCATTTATTCTTTTCATTTCGGGTCAAACTCGGGCATAAACCACAAGGCCAGTCGGAATTTCCTCTTGTACTCATAAAATCAACAAATTCCTAAGCTCGTGGTGGATGCTGTTGGAGAATGAGATGTTAAAGAGACCAATGTTTGATGAAATGTCTGTTGGTATTATAATTCGAGAATGGACAACTTTAAAGATGGAAATGGAAATGGACGGCTTTAAGGATGGGATAGTGGGGATGGAGAATGTACAAGAATAATTGATGCCATAAAATTGGAAGTTTCCTAATTATGACTGCAACTTGGAAGGATTCACTCAATTCTATATTTATGTATGTATGTCACGAAATGGAATTTGAGTTCTTGTCTTTGACTTATCACGATTTTAGAGTCTACCATTTTGTAGTACAAAACCTTGCCGACAATGAACTTCTTTGTTCGGCATTCTCGATTTTGTACTTATTCTCCAATGAATCTTGAGATTTACGTAGTTCGACACTAACAATACCTAAAGGGGGTGAATATGTATTAATGCGGAATTAAAATTATGTTTATATTTAATCAGCAACAAGTCACTAATTAAATTATTATTCTAAATGATTAAGCATGCAAATCAATTTTTTTATGTTTAAATACCGCAAATATGATAAGTAATAAATAAACAGTAATGAAATCAGTAAATCAACACACGATATGATCACGGAGAAACTCAATTGGGAAAAATTTCGAGCAATTTGCCAATCAATGCACTATAAATAATTCAAACACTTACAGTCTACCAGACTAAACGACAACACGTACTATCCGATCTTCTGACTGAACTTCTTACAGTTGTACTTTTCATTTATGTGTATTTGACATTTTTTTTTGCTGAGTGTATTCATGTTTTCAATTTTTTTTTAAAAAAAAATATTTGTTTTCAGCTTATCATACATTGAACTTGCATGTTGGTTGTGATGAAATATGAGTTTATTTAATAAGTTATAACATAATTTTCATTACTGGTTTAGGTTATTTATGGAGTACTTAGTATAGGTCTCTTCATATACCATCTGCACTACACACACTATGATTTTGTTAGTGGGACTCTACCGCGTGTGTGAGATTTGGGATGAGAGTCACACGTTAGTAGGGTGACTTTGAACATGAATTGATCCAGGGGCGGACACAGGGGGGTCCTGGGGGGCATGTGCCCTCCAAACTTTTGAATTTTTTTTTAAAATTCGTGTTTGGTATCGATTGAAATCTAAATTTTAATCTAAATCAATGTTAGCAATAAATTTTAATAATATATTTCATAGAATCCATAACTGTTTTAACTTTTATCAAAATTTACTACAAATTTGACTTTAATTTCTACCAAACAGGGACAAAATCACAATAAATTTAAATTTCGATAACATGTTAATTTTAAAAATTCACCGACGATTGTATGCTAATCAAATCTACAAATTGCATATGTAATCTCAAAGCTTATTTCAATAACTACATTATGGGTATATCGAATAGTCCAAATAGATATAAAAAATAGTTAAAAATACGTTAAACGCGAGTTTTAAAGAAAAACGTCTAACTCGCATTTTTTTTTCAAAAAAGTTCAATTATTTCATTAACATTTACTATATTTGCGATATATCTTAATGTAATTTTCATCATTTTATTAGGAAACTTTATATGGAATATGACATCAATTTTTTTTGAAATTTTACATCCGAAAAAGTCATATCTCACGTAAATTTTCAGATGCAAAATTACATGAGATATGATTTTTTTACGTAAATTTTCGAGTGTAAAATTTATCTCAACTTCTTTACAAGTTCGAGTGTGCCCCCTAACTTTTATTTTCTGCATCCGTCCCTGAATTGATCATATTTATTAGACCTAAGTTCAAGCATATCCATAATATAAGCAATACATAAAAAGATAAAAAAGGGAGCTCAATATCTTATATTTTTCTTTGAAACATATTGGACTTGAGCACTTGAGCATCAGGGGTTTCTCATAATTTGGTGCCTATGATCAACTGATTTGGGTTAACCGGCCTAAAGCTCGCCACATGGATCTTTTTAGTCGCTTAATGGAGACGAGTTCGCACTTAAGATGAAAAAAATATATAAGTTGTCATACTTGCAATTGTGAAAACAAATATTATGCACAAAGTCAAGGAGAGAAAATAAATGGTCTCTACGAAATGAGCTTTCATGTATAGGTTCTAATGTATTTCTATACTTGATTTGACTTTCATCAGTAGAGAAATATCTTTATTGGTTGTGATGTTATGCAAGCCCCCTCTCACAAAATTAAGGTTTGAAATTCTACTACATGAGGACCAGTGACACTTTACCCATATGTGTCACTTATAAAATTAGGATTTTTAGGTCTATGGTTCGAGAATGGCAAAAGAAGGAAAATAAAGCGCGGACTTTAATTAGATTGTCATCATGGATTGCTTGAGCGTAAAAAACAGAACATCATTCACTCGACTATCACCTTGCCTTCGCTCAAGCGACAATCTATCGCTTGACTGTCGCTGAGCCCTCACTCAAGCAACAGTATTGTCCGAAAAAATTTTATTTCGCGTTTTAAAGGCTTTTTCCCCAATCCATTACTTTCCTAACATACCTATAAATATCAAAACACATCTGAACGTGATTTCACAACGTTGAACATTGAGAGGGCTTCTTCAGAGAGAATCCATACATATTCAATATTTCAACCTTCGTCCTGTGAGTTTGTTTTGGTGAGAAAAACATCACATCTATGATCCATACACCAAACCGTTCTTTCTTCCACATTGTCAGAGTTGTTGAAGATCGAGGGAAGTTGACTAGAGTTCCAGTCAGTGAAGAACGTGGCGTTCTTCGTTATCCACGGGAGGTAGACGATTCCGCAAGGCTAGGAGTGCTGTGGGGTAGCAGACTCCAAGAGAGTTTTGAATATTGCAGCTAAGGATTGGTGCAGTGGAGCACCGTTTCCAAGAAAACTGTAAGAATTTCAGTTAAGAGATCAGATAGTAAGTATCGTCATCTAGTTTGGTATATTGTAATTGTTTGAATCGTTTATAGTGGATTATTTAACAAAGTGCCTGGAGTTTTTCCCGGTTGGGTTTCTCCGTGATCATTTCGTGTGTTGATTTACTGCTTTCATTACTGTTTATTATTGCTTATCATATTTGTGGTGTTTAAACATATGAAAAATTGATTTGCATGCTTAATCATTTAGAATAATAATTTAATTAGTGACTTGTTGCTGATTAAATCTAGGCATAATTTTAATTCCTCATTAATATCTATTCACCCCCTCTAGGTATTGTTATGGTCAAACTACGTAAATTTCAATAGCTCATTGCTTACACTTATCCATAATAACACCTACTTTGTTGGGTTCATATAGGGTATTTCTTAGTCCCTTGTCATTTTGTGACAAAAGAGGGAGTAATATATTCTTGAGGGAGTATATGTATCTAGATTTTTTTATGCTTAACTTGAAGAATCTATTTTTCGTTATCTAGATGTAATTAATACTCTTGATATATATATATAAGATTTTTTACTCAAAAGCATTTTATATTTTAATTTCAGTTCTGCTAAATCAAGTTTGATGTTTTAGTAGTATTAATGTGTCTTCTTGGTATGTTTGGGTTGCATTGGTACTAGGTCTTGATTTAGCATGCATGATTGAAACTGAATAATATTATATATTTCGTAAATTGCCTATATTTTATAAACTGCTTGAACTACTTTACTTATATTGTTTTCCACAATTTTACATTGGGTGTTAAGTTGTGTATTTCAGGAAACATTTGCTGATTGAAATGTAGAATTCGTTCAAGTCAGTTAGTTGTGTCATAGGTTTTTGAGTCTGTATTTATATTTGATTACGGTCTTGACTTTAGTTAGTAGTTTTGTCATAGAATGCCAAAGGGAGGGCTTGTTAGGTTTTTAATTATGTAATTAACAATTCTGTAAACAAAGGGACTTAATTGTAAATGTTGTAAAAAGTCAATGAGTAATGTGCAATTATATGAAATCGGGGTTTTTAGGTCTATGATTCGAGAATGGAAAAAGAAGGAAAATACGGAGCGAATTTTCGCTAGACTGTCCCCATGGATTAATTCGAGTGTCAAAAGCAAAACCTCATTCGCTCGACTGTCGCCTTGCCTTCGCTCGAGTGACAGCCTGTCGCTGAGCCCTAGCTCGAGCGAAGTGTTGTCCGGAAAATTTTTATTTCACGTTTTAAAGGCTTTTTCCATACTCATTACTTTCCTAACCTACCTATAAATACTAAAACACATCTGAACGTGATTTTCGAACCGTATTTTTCTTCTTTTGCTATTCTCGAACCCTAAACCTAAAAACCCTAATTTCATATAATTGCACGCGCTCCTTGACTTTTTACAACATTTACAATTAAGTCCATTTTGTTTAGAGAATTGTCAATTACATAATTAAAAACCTAACAAATCTCATAGATCTTTGATCGAGTCCATCGAACTATACACTCCATAAAGTGTATTGTCCAATCCATTTAGGATGTAATTTTTGCAAAGGAAATTCGAGTGCTCCCATGCATTCAAAATAATAATCGACTCACAATTATTTTCTTCTTTTTGCACCGTATGAGCGATCTCTCTTAAAAACGTTGCTAAATTCAAAGTAGTAAGATAGAAAAACTTACACCTCCAAACTTTTCCTATTTCTCCCCATGTGGGATATGAAAGTTTTGTATAGGTATAGCTAAAGATGGAATCACACGGTTCGTACCATTAGTTGTTTGACTCGAAATAGTCTCAATAATATTCATTTTTGTTACAAACATAAGTTCAATGCACAAAATGAAATAAATAAATATCACAAGAAGGTTCATTCCAAAAATGAAGAGAAGTGATTAGCTTTCAACAAACACCACAAATAAGTGTTTTGTTATAAGATTATTGGAGAATTGTTTAGCGAAATGATTGTTTGTTTAATTAACAAAATAATGGTTAAGTTCAGAAGCGTAATTAAACTCTATATAAATTAGAAATAAAAATAATGAACGAGCATGAAAAGAAGTGAAGAAAAGAAATTTGAGACTAGTAATTAACACTTTCTCCTTAAAAAAAAATTGTCCTGCAACGGTGATAAAGGATTACAACAATTGTCTCATAAGATACAATAAATACAAATTGTGATAGAAGCACTCCAACCCACAAGCAACAGTGAACTCGAACGAATTTTTTTCCCTCTACGAGAAAATGATTTTGAAATAATTTTAGAGAGTTTTTAGATGTAATGCTTAATGTGAATGATATGAGAGGCGTATTGGACGTCCAAATGGTCCTACTTATAGAAGATGAGAGATTGTGAGTGAAGAGTCACGCCTCAAAACTTAGCAACCTTCATGAATGGAAGTATCCCTTGTTGTCGCTAGCTTATCACTAGAGCACCAGTAACGCTTGTTTAATAGAACGTTTCTCGCCCTCGTGTCGTTCGAACATCATGTGAGTTGTAGAGTTAGGCAAACTTTCGGCAGTTTGCCAATTATTCCCTATTTTCTTTTCAATTTTGGATCTCAATTTCTCATTTATTCTTAATTGGTTTTAAGATTCCAAATATACTACGATGATCTACTCGACGAGTAGAATAAGTTAGTTTATTTATATTTATAATTTGACTATCAATTCAAGTCCAAACATTTGGTCGAAATTGACACAAAGTCTCTTTTCAAGATTTATACTTAACCAAAATTTTCAATCTTTAAATCAAATTCCTTAGAACTAGTTATAAAAAAGGTTCTAGGATTGATAGAAGGTTGGTTGAACATTATTTTGACAACATTGATTAATGTACATATGTGTAAGGACATATTTCATGCACATTACTAATAATACTAGTGAGACGCACGTGCAACACATGCCGTAGTATAGTTGGCTATATAATAGCGTTGACTGATTTTTGGTTATTTTTAGAGACATCACTAATTAAATCTAATTTAGCAAAACTTCTTCAATACAAAACTTGAAAGTTACAGCGAAAAATACACAAATAAATAAAAATGAAGTTAGAAACAAAATGAGAAATTATTTATCATAAACAACCAATATAAATTAATTCAAATTTAAAAACACATATACACTAACAAACTATTAAGATATTGTTGTTTTTCCTTTCTTCCTCAATTTTTTTGAACTACAAACCTTTAGAGGTCTTGCATACCATTGCATTAGGTTAATAGTCAATATCAAACTTCATATAACCTGAATCCTTATATACACATAGTTGGGTTTCTCTAGTAGACATAGCAATGAAATGAAATGAATTGCAAAGAAGGTTCATATAGCCCACTCAAATTTACAGAGCGCGAGACTTGATTTTTTTTTATTTAAATCTCAACTTGCCTACCTAATTTTGGACATTGTTTATTGCACTTCCAATGAAGTGAACCATGTCGCAGATTGCTTATTACTTGGTAGGTAGAACAACCCCCATCTGGAGAATCTGAAAGTGCAAACCAATGAAACTCGATTGTTTGCTGAATTTCAAAGCCAACAAATGCACATCTTATATATTAACTGTATGATAGTCGTCATTCCAAGTTTAACAGGAACTCATCGTAGCCAACATTTATCTCATGGAGTTCAGGGCAACGCCTTTGGAGGTGATCGACCAACCGGTCAGGTCTCCGGGGTCGAGGGGGCAGCGCCCCCTCATGGGGCCCGGGGCAACTCCCCTGGCAGTGATGGAAAAATAAATGAAATTCTATATTTGACAAAAAAAAAATTCAATAATAATCCCAGAAATCGCGACACATGCTACAAAGTGTTTTGCCCCTTTTATATTGTAGTAATGAAATATAGAAAAAGAATTTTACATACATCTTATTACAATATAGTTATCAATTAGCATATTGCAACAAATTTACAGTTAAAACCTGATTCGATTAAAAAAAAAGAGAGAGAAAAAAAGTATAGACACACTCTTAAATTTACCCATCTTATTTCCGGGACAATTTTAGGCGAATAAAAGAATATGTATTATGTATTTCAATGTATAAAAAATAAATAAAAAATTATGTGCGCGTACGGAGACACCGATTCTGCGTGCGCGGCACGGTGTCTCCGTGTGGCATGGAGATACGGTCCATGTCTCCGTGCCACACAAAGACACGGCTTATCTCCATGCTTGACAGAGACACTATCAATTTTTTTAACATTTTCTTTCTTGCATTTTAAATCTATCAAACTCAAAATCGATAGAATCGTATAAACTATCACGAGATGCCCTATTTCAATTTCATCTATGTCATCCATTTTCAAATAAACTTCTTCATCATTTAGATATCTAGTTATTTTATTCCGATAAACATATTTTTTTTTCCTTGAAATCCGTTTCAGCAGTAACATCTATTGTTTCAACCAAATTCATCTTCTCATTCTTAGAAATTCTTCTTGTCCTATCGGCCAAACTACTATACCTACCTTGATTTCTATCGTGTTAATAAAAGGGTTAATCGATAAACCCGCATTCTCATTTCTCTTATTTTCATCTAACAAAGATTTCAAATTACTTCTTTCTTTCTAGAACAAAACTCCATTCTTCCCAAAAAAAAAAAAAAAAAAAGGTTGGAACCAAATGTCCAGATTCAGTAGTGCCTAAATTAGCATCTTTTATATTATAGTGGTAATAGTGATGAAATGTCAAAAAAGAACTTGGAACCAAGAAAAAAGAAATTTCCCATGGACCTGAGCTCTCCTCCAACTGTGCTTTAATCTGCCTGCACCAACTCCAAACTCTTTGAAAAGACCTCCAATTCCAATGTTGCTGCTTCCTCCATTTCTCGTTGATGAGCCTCTCCCCACCCATCACTCCACTAAAACCTAAAGGCATGAGGGTTAAAACCAACTCAAACCCACGGTTTCCATACAATCCATTCTCATCCAAATTCATAGAATTCCCAACAACTCAAATCTCTAAGATGGTTGGAGGAGAAGCGAAAGGGAACCTCAAAGCGAAAGTTAGAACTGCTTGAGTTGATCAACAACATTTCTCACGGTCAAATTGTGCGAAGCCATGGACGTGCGTTGTAAGCTTTGAAACCATAAGAGAGCTAACGACAAAAAGTAATTAAATGGATCATCAAGTTATGCTAATTTTCAAAATGATGGGATGAGTGGCACCAAAAAAGTCAAGGTAGGGATAGATCTCAACAATTAGCATAACTGGGCAAGTTTATTTATTTTTATTATAAGTAAATTAGTAAAATTTAAAATAAATATTTTATAAATAAATGTTAGAAGAAATTAGATATTGTGAGTAAGATAAGAATTACATTTTAATTTAAAAGTAAAAAAAAAATAGCCCATAAAACATCAAATATATTTATAAATAAAAACAATTAGAAGTAAATTTTTACTTACATTTAAACCGAATAAAAATTATTTTTTATGTGCTCTGTTAGAAAAATACGGGTTGTGAGTCGCCCATGTGGGATGACCTGACCCACAAGTTATTAAAATAGTTGAAGGGAATTGTTTGAATTTGAAGTTCAAATATGCAACTCCATATAATGATCCTTAATTCCCTATAACCTCCAATGATTGTGCATTGAAAAATAGAGAGAAAAATGATATAAAAAATGAAGGGAAAATTCGTATGAAAATTTACACCAAAATTGAAAAGTTCTTAGAACCATATTTTGGACATGAAATCTCATAAAAATTAACACTTAGATTGTAGATAATAACCCCATTCCATTGTGATCGAGATTGAGACCATTGGAGAACAAGAAATGCAGATTATTGGAGTTTTGGAATGCAATGTGATTCAAACATTGAAAGATTTTGGAATTCATCATTTCAAGTAAATTTCTTGACCCAAAATTCATGTTAAAGAATGCTGAGAATTCTTACATGCTCTGATACTGATATATGACCAACTATGTTGAATTCGTTTGTTCCCTCCACAAATTTTCAATGCTAGAAATAAGATCAAAATAGTTGGTAGATTGAAAAATGAGACACCGATATGATTGTGTAGAAAAAAATCGAAGAGTTGCAATTTGTTGAATCAAATCAAGAATCAATAAATTCACTTAAAAGTGAATTTAACTGTAATTCGACCTCTATTTAACTGTACTTGGACTCTTTAAATTTGGCAATTAATGGTCGACCCGATTTTAAAGACATTGAAATTTCATGTGAACGGTATGTTTGAGCCACATTATTTTGGAAAAATATATTCTGGGATGGTTGATTGATGAAGAATACGTAGTTGAAAAAGAAGAAAAATTATCGATGTGATGAAAAATATTATTTTTGAAAAATGTGTTGTAAAAATATAAAAATGAAAATTTTAATGTGGATCAAACCATGGGGAAAAAGGAAATTGATATCCAAATCCGAACCCCCTGGACAATACGGATCCGGATCCGGCTGTGGGGTTAAAGAATTTCCATGATCGACAGTTGGTGGCTTTTCACCCGACAATGATTTTTCCTTTTAACTCTACTGCACCCCTAAACGACACCGTCTCCCTTTCTTCAATCATAGCCTATCCAAATTCCATTTCTTCCATCAGTTTGAAATGTACAGTTAAAAATTCTCAACTTGGATTATTGTTCGAAGATGAGATTACTAGATTTTGATTCATTTCCGTTTCCTATAGTATAGACTGATCGATAGATCCACTTGCAACCCTCAAAGGTACAGTGACAAAGCCACAAAGGTTCCTCTCTCTCTCTCTGACATTTCTCACTTTTTACTCTCCCTTTCTTTTCTCTGTATGTATACGTATGCATTAGTAGAATAGTAGCTGACCCTGATTTTACAGGAGATTTAAGCTTCCAATTTTTATCTATTTCTTTTGTAACATGCGAGTTATGCACTATCTTGTATTTTGTAGATCTGTATTGTTTGTCACTTGAATTAGGATTTTATTTGGTGAAGTTTATCCTTAAGAACGAAATTTCTTGAATGAAATGGGTTTTGCTCTGTTTGAGGTTTTGTTGGTTTCATTTTGTGAAAAGGGCTACATTGCTTGTACTAAAGTCAAACCGTGGTTCTTTTATTACAAAGGTGAAGAAATTGTGGGTTGAATTTGCGGTTTTGTTGTTTTTCTTCTCTTTTCTTTCTAACCTTCTGGGTGCAGAACAATTAGATTGCAATTTAAAATACACAGTTTGTTAACTGAGAATCACGAATTTCGGGTTTGCAGGATGGAAATCAACAAAACATAATCTCATAAATAAGATTTTTACTTTTTTCCAAGCCACGTGGGCTGCCATTTGTAATGTTAGTTAGCATTTAAAAGTTTGGTATTAATTTGGAAGTGCATATGGAATTTGACTCTGTAGAGGTGATTGATCAATTATAAGAACATATGATTTTCGAATGAGTATTAGTGATTGCATAGATTCCCTTCTCAGTTTGTTTTCTTCAGCGACCTACAAGTCAAATAATGTGTTTCTCCTGTAGTATTTTCTTTCTCCGCTGATTAATAATGTTGGAAATGGTTAACTGCGATTGCCATTTCCACCTATCTGTTTTATAAGCTCTTATCAGGAGAGAAAAATGCCAATAACGAAATTTTGGGCTTTCCTGTGGCAGGTCTGGAGCTGATAGATTGACATGGGCGCCTCAAAGAAATGGATCAAAGCGTTGATTGGTTTCAAGAAACCAGAGAAATCACAATGTTCAGAGAAGGATGAAAATGTAGGTTGTATTTTCTGTTTGCAGTTATATACCAGGG
Organism: Fraxinus excelsior; assembly: GCA_019097785.1. Taxonomy (NCBI): domain Eukaryota; kingdom Viridiplantae; phylum Streptophyta; class Magnoliopsida; order Lamiales; family Oleaceae; genus Fraxinus; species Fraxinus excelsior. Next base: position 24,388,259 of record CM032643.1, on the reverse strand, counting down.
AAAATAATTTTATGGAAAGGCAATCCAAAATGCGCAAATATTGCATATTGCTTGCATTTAACATTTGACTCTGCTGAATGCCTGTCTCTTTAAAGAAGCTTTTTGTCTATCTGTATATTCTGCCTCGACTTGTGGGCACGAATTTCCTTTCTCGCTAGCTTAACATGTGCTGAAGGGATATTCTTGACTTTCGCGTGGAATTTTCCCAAATCTACCTTTTCATTTCGGGAATCCTGGCACAAGAAGGCATCTCAAAGTGCTTGGAGCTGCTCAATATTGATAATATATTTGGTGGACATGTATTATATGTTTATTTATGAGCTAAATGGGCATAGAAGAAACTTGAGATGCAAAACTGTTTCTTCTGCATGGAAAACTGTAGCGGAAGTACCTTCCTAATGTCATATATGAGTATTTGGAAACTTGTTTGAAAACCTCTTGACGGTTACACCACTCGTAACATGACTATCTATGTCTGGATGTTGTGAAATTTTATTAAACAGGCAGGGATCATTGACTAAAATTATCTAATCATGCAGAGAACGGGGAGCATTGGCAAGATTTGGCATCGAAGAAAGCATTCTGTTGAGATTGATGCCAACACACTTCAAGAGGAATTCAATCAAGATGCGGCTACATCAGTTGAAGATCCCAACTTTCAGCAAGTTTCGGATTCTACTAGCTCTCCTTCTGCTTCACTTCAGGTGCAAAATGCTGCTCAAGTACAACACAAAATGAGAGCAGAATGGGCTGCCATACGCATCCAAACAGCCTTTAGAGGATTTCTGGTATTGACTCTATTCATTTTCTAAAGTTTTATTGTTACTGGACTAACAAAAGGCATCAATATTTTTTTATACATAGCATACATGCTTGACTTGATATTTCTTGATGTCCCACCTAGATTTTTTTGTTACCTTCTAATCTGAACCATCAGTTGACATTTCATGAACTTACAGGTAGAAAAAAAAAAATCCAACATGATATATAAGTGCACTGTGATTTTTCTTTGTAAGTGCGCCAAAAGATTTGGTGCAAAGCACGAGTGGAGAATATGTGAATGCTCATACATGTATAACATGGATATAAATCAGTTGCAGACCATCAAGATTTTGTAGATAAGGAGATGTTGCTCATTTGTATTACATCATAAACTTCATTTTATGTGCTTTTATTCATCACTATAAAGAACTGTAACAAATTTGCTCATTTGTATTACATCATAAACTTCATTTTATGTGCTTTTATTCATCACTATAAAGAACTGTAACAAATTTGGTTACCATTAACCATTCATTTCATTTCAGCATTAAAATTCGTTTACTATGACATGGTATAGAAAGTGTAGCCTTTGTTTGGTTTCCACCATTTCCAAAATACATTTTTCTCTCTCTTATTTTCAACCACACATTCTTCAATAGAATAATATTATACGTAAATCCAAAACATTTCCTTATTTTTTAACCCCATATTCTCTATCAAAATACAATTTTTCTAGAGAATATATGTTCTATATGGAAATAAATACTTAAAAGAGTAAATCTTTTTTATTGAAGTGGAGAATTATCTGCCGAGTTTAATATATGATGTGTACTTTAAAACAGACACTTTTTTTAATAAGTAATAGTTTCTATATATTGTAATTGTGTAATATGGGAATTTACGTTGATTAGAGTTTATCATTCTTATGTTGCTGGGGTACTTAGGGATATGTATCTGGATTTAGAGTGCTGTTTGAGGCAAAAATCAGTTTTTTCTTAGAATTAGATTGTACTTCCATTTGAGTTTGGCTATAAGAAATAAGTCAATATCTTAATCATGTACTTTACCAATATTGATATCGGGTTCATGTTTATCGAGGGAGAGAGTGGTTTCAGGACTATGTTTCAACATTTTGAATGATTTAATGTAGTTGGATTTTTTTATCAGGCTAGACGAGCTCTACGCGCTTTAAAAGGATTGGTGAGGCTTCAAGCTCTTGTGAGGGGCCACGCCGTAAGAAAGCAAGCTGCTATTACACTTCGTTGTATGCAAGCTTTAGTAAGAGTTCAGGCTCGTGTCCGGGCGAGGCGTGTTCGTATGGCATTGGAGAGTGAAACAGAACAAGAGAAGCTTCAACGTCAACTTGAACATGAAGCTCGTGTTAAAGAAATTGAAGTAAGATCCCTTTATTCAATATTTTATTTTATTTTTCTGGAAGCGATAATATTACTCCATTAGGCAGTCGTGTAAGATTTTTATAATTGTGATGGTGATATTTATTTTTAATTACATTTTACTCTCACCATGGCATTAATATTTACTGAACCATTCTTGATTTGAAAATACATCTAACCTTTCTTCCATTGGACTTGCATCAGGAGGTTTTATGTATTTAGGTATTTAGAGAGGGAGGCTTGGTTTATGATTTAAGAGATTATATAGGACCAGGAATCTAGAGGAGGGGTTTTACTTAACCCATGCTCAGTATTGTGTCTGATTTTGTCTGTTATTCCAGGATGGGTGGTGTGATGGTGTTGGATCTGTCGAAGAAATTCAAAACAAATTGTTGAAGAGGCAAGAGGCTGCTGCTAAACGTGAGAGGGCAATGGCATATGCTTTGGCGAACCAGGTAAGCATTATATTCTTCAAATTAAAACGAAATTTAGCTTTTAACTAAATTGCACAAAATCATGCTGAGTACTGTGTCAAAGGCAATCATCAGAATATTGAATAATGATGGAAACCTCCATCCCAGATTCTTCGTCCTCTCTGATTTGCTGTTGTTAAACATCTTATGCTTGCATTTCATAGCTACTATGGTTACCCTTGAGCGAAGTAAGGAATAAATTATCGCCGTTAATTAAACTTAAAATCACTTGTAATGTGCATTAAGATAGAATATCCGTGTATCAGTGGCAGGCAGGGTCAAGACAGCAAACAACTTTGGCTGGTTTTGAACCGGACAAGAGCAACTGGGGCTGGAACTGGTTGGAGAGATGGATGGCTGTTCGTCCATGGGAAAACCGCTTTTTAGACATTAATCTGAATGATGGAGTGAAGATTCTCGAGAACGGATCAGCTGATGTGAATAAAGGGGCTAAAACCCAGTTAATACACAATGGAAAGAAATCGACATCAAATATTGCAAATGAGAGAACTGTTCCGTCATGTTCAAGATTGAACTCAAACGAAAAAAGGGGTCTATCACATTCTGATGGCAGCAGCTCTTCACCCAGTAAGTCAGCAAATGTGCTAGAAACACCAGGCATGCTATTATCCAGTACAAGGTCAAAACCAGTTCTTAAAGACTTGGTCAAGGAGACTACCTCTAAACCCGTTGCTGGTTCAAGATCACATAGCAATCCAAAAGAGAGATCCACCCTTTCAGATAAACAAGGAAAGAAGCGATTGTCTCTGCCAAGCAGCGGTCAGTCTTTCTCTCATGCTTTCCCCTTTTTTGTTCAAATATTATTGTTGTCCTGCTAAGCAAGCCAACCTGGTATAATACCAGGGCATTTTGAGCATGTTTGGCTAAGATAAAAATAGCTTACATGTGAGGAATGAGTAAGTTTAAGATAAATAATTTCTTTTATTCATCAAAACTGGAAAAAGTTGTTTCTTGACATTAAGGGCAAAAGTTTCAACACAACTTTTTTACCCTTTTTTTAATCTTTTTTACTTGAGGAAGAAAAAAGTAAGTTATCTAAATATGTTTAGGAACTAAAATGTAAGTTATCTAAATATGTTTGGCAACAAAAAGTTTCTTAAAAAGTAACTTTTACTTATTTTTTAAGATTAGCCAAACATGCTCTGTCTTTCTCGCCTTCAACGTGGATATTTATGCGACTCTTAGTATTTTACTCTCTTCACGAAATCCGAGATCCTCTCTAATTCAACTTGTCAAACGCTTGTTGTGATGCATACATACAATAAGAAGTTCCTATATTTATCCTATTGAAATCTTGAAAGTCGTAAAATTCTAGATTATCGCAAGTATCCATGATTATCAGCATTTCTAATACATGGATTTATAGCTGCCTCCCGTTTGATTTTCTTGTCACACTATGCCGTGACTTGACATTGCACACTAGCAAATATGCACTTAATTGTCTTGCTACTTACGGCTCTTCACAATTCAACCAGGGCTAAATCAGGGGTCCCGACCAACTGGGCAACCCAGTCGAACTGCTGTCAAAAGCTCGCCAACTGGCCAAAAGCCCGCGAAGGATAAATCCAAATTGAACGGCAATAGCATAGAGCCTTCGAAATCTAGTCCCCAGGCTGATTTTTAGTGTTTAGATAATAGCACAGGACTGCCATTTTAGTCTGTTGTACAAAAAGGGCTCTTTTATGTGAGAAGATGCTGTATTTTTTTATGTCACCAGGGCTTGAAGTTAAAGAGACAGTGGTGGGAGATCGAGTGTGTCTGTTGTAACAGATTATTTATTATTGTATTCTATTGGTTCATTTGTGTTATTTATTCTCATAATCGGGTTTCTAAATATTTTCCAACTATAAATGGTGTGATACAGTCAAAATGAGGTATTAAACCAAGCTTACGGCCGATTTGAGCTTGATTCTTAGGCAGGCGAGCCACACCGAGCTTGGTTCTTGGGCTCGTATTTGTTTATTCCCTTTTTAATATTTTTATATATTTAGAGCCTGTTTGGTACGGCTTAAAATCCAATTAAAATTGAAAATATGACTGTTATTGGGTCTCACCCGTCTAATAAAAGTCAACAATAACAGCTATATTTTCAATTTTAATCTCTACCAAACACTCTCTTAATCTTGCAAATGCTGTTTTTTAGAAGGGCTAGTTAGGGTGGTACTCATAGATACGAGTTTTCAACATTCAAAAGTGATATTTTGGTCTCTCAATCTATCAAAATATATGAATCTGAGTCTTTACATGAAAGAAATCATCAATGTAGATAATAAAATTGCACATGACTTTCTCGTGCCTCATAGTTAGAGGGTAAAATTTTTAAATCACAAAACATTTTATCTCCAACTCAAGGTCGTGTGATTTAACTTTCAAAATGATGATTTTTGTAACGTAATATCAAGTTTTCATGAAAGTTTGGACTAAGTTTTTACAATAGTCATGAAAGCAATTTCTTACCCTAGTAGTCATCGATGTTTCTTCAACTCGGTTAAAAATATTAATGTTAAATTTTTACATGACGCCATTAAATGCTAACGTGGACACAAATTATGTCATATATCATGCCACATTAGCCATGTTAATTACATCAAAGATCATTAAAATGTGGAGTAAGATTCAAAATGATTGTTGACATAATTTGTTTATAGTAGTCACTAAAGTTTCAAATGGTTACACTAGTGATTAGTTGGTCAAAATATTAACATCAAATTCTACATAGTGCCGTTATATGTCAACATAGACACAAATAACTTTATATATTACGCCACGTTAATGAGGTTAATTATGCCAATAGTCACTTGAGTTTGAAATAAATTTCAAAATAATCATTGAAGTAATTTTCTTACCATTTTAATCACTAAAATATTTAATTATCACATTAATAGTCACTCTATTAAAAAGATTAATGTTATACCTTATCTTCTTCAGCTTTCCTTGTAATTTCATCCTCAGATTCCAAATCCGAGGATTGGTTTGGTGCCCTAGGAAGGCATGAGCAATTTTCTCACTTGCTGGCGCTTAAGCCTCCTGTACTAGGTAATTCCCACCTAATGATGCTAATTGTAGATTGTGGGTAGAGTTCAAAAAGTGTTGGATGGAAAAATATGTGTTTTCTTACAACTATCCAATCATGTATTGTCACGTGACACAATATGTAAAAACGATGTAAAAAAAGATATACATGTAATATGATTGTTTTTGACGTTCAAGTTTTCAGAAGTACTATGAATTCAGGATTAAATTTGTGGATTCATTTATCGAAAGTTGGGTTGTATGCTTATCATTTTGGTGAACGATAGTTAAGATCATACTATATTGTGATTTAATTATTTGTTTTTTGCTTAGGGCAATGCCCCTTGTACCGGGATCCGAGGTGGCGCCTTGTGATTGGTGGGGGCTGACAAATTTCTTAGCCCCCACCTATCACCAGGCGCCAGTTCGGCACCCGGTATGTACCAGCCCAGTACAAATAGGACGGTTCTTTTGCTTAATTTTGTAGGATCTCGATGCTTGTAATTATTATTTTTTGGGTCAACCCTCCAATATATTACATCGAGCAAAGGAGTTGATATCTAGTTGCTTAGAGCAAGCAATAGGAAACGAACTTCAAAATGAACAGAGAAGGAAACGATAAATGATCGAAAACAAAGGCTAGTTACTTGAAAAAATTGTTGAGAGTTAAACGTTATTTCTATTTGTATTGATTGTAATTGTCTCGTACTCGTCATAAGCATTAGAAACTAAAGGATATCTTAGTTTATTGCTTTTTCTTGTAGTACTTGTTGTGAATTGGAAACTCTTGTATTAATATTTCTATTTAATAGCGTCGTTGATGCGATGATAAGGCATCCCCGACGGTTTGAAGGAGTAGTGCCATTGGTATCATTCCTATCTTTGTTTAGGTTTTATTTTTGATTGAGTGACCATTAGTGTTGTCGTTAAAAACTTCATTAGTTAGTGCCTGTTTGACACACATTAATTTATTTTATAATTTGTTATAAGATCATTTCCAACCACACATTCATACAATAAAATATTTTAAACGTATATCAATTTTTTTCCTACTTTTTAACCACACATTCTTCTAAAAATACTATTCAAAACTGATTTTTTTTTTTTTCCAATTAATGAGAATCAAACAAACACTTAATACTATAAGAAAATTAATTGAATGACCATTTTGAAATTTACTCCAAACTTGAGTGACCATTGGCATTATTAGCCCTCAAATTAATTTTTCCCAAAAATTAACTTCGTCGAAAATACGTTAGTTTTGATTTTCTCAACACACTCACGAGTAAAAAGTTTCATTAATCACTGAACTTTGGATGTTGTGGTTACCGAACTTTGATATTCTTCTGAGCGATCACTGAATTTACCATAAGTATCCTCCATCCGTCACTCATCACCCAACCGTTTGAAATGAATCTGACGTGGCACGACATCGTCCTATTTGGCAGTTAACAGCGTCATCATACAGCCAAGTTAGATGCATTTTTTTGAAATCACGATTTCATTTAGGCTCCGTTTAATAGGCCGGATTTTCCATGGATATTTTCCAACTTTTGTAGTATTTGATTGACGAAATTTTTTCGAGAAAATATTTTTCAGATTTTTTTTTTTGGAAGAAATTCTAGACACAATGGTAAAAAAAATTTCACTTTTATTGACAATTTTCATGCAAAACAAAGCCATATGTATGGTATTCAGTATGATATTTTTTTTTTTCAATTTTTGTTTTTGTTTTTGATAATTAGAACAAATTTTAGACCTAAGAATAGAAAACATTATCACTTTAATGGACAATTTTCATAAAAAAAACGAAGCCAAACGGATAACAAACTTTCAACATTTTCCATGAAAAATTATACCAATTAAACACAATTAATTACAATTCCCAGTATTCCATGAGAAAGCAGTGCATGCTAGCAGTCTTTGTGTTCCACGCAGGCATGCATTCCCTCTCTCTTGATTTCAATTCGACTATACATTATATGGAAGGGTTTTTAAATAACTCTCTTTACGGGCCCCCATGGAATACTAAAATGTCTGGAGAAGAACTTGATGCTAATGAAAGACGTGCTTTTCTTGAGTGGAGCCTCGGCCTTGCAAGGTCAAGCTGTCTCACATGACTACACAAATTCAATTGTTTTTGTAATTTTTGGTGCCTGCTTATGAGTGTTAGCTGAAATGCAGGTTTTCTTTTGGTACTTGATGCACTTTGCTGCTAAAAATCTTGATTTTGAAATCTTGTTCCATCCTTCAAAGATCCTATTGTTTCTCTCTCCCCACATAACCGAAGAAATAGCTAAAAGTATTGCTTTCCTAATAATCATACTCCTCTTGTCCTTGCCAAAGCCAATTGGTCATTATGGCTCAACATCATTACCATTTCTTTCTTTCTTTCCAGTTCTGCCTGCATCTGTTGCATTTTCATTTCATATCATATCGTGTTATTTACTTTTATGTGAATGCTTCTTTATTCTCTCCTGGCAGCTTGTAATAGTTGTCGATGTGCGCGACTCTCCGTTCCCCTGATCTCGAGGTAATGCTTGAGATTTTGATTCTAAGCTAGAATGATTTTGAGTGACTTCTTTTGAACTATTTAAAAGATTCTGTGAATGTAATGATTACACTAACGAAATGTGAATTTTGAGACATAATTCGTTTCAGCCTCTGATCAAGCCTGACGTGTTTCTGAAAGCACACTCATTTCTACGACCAATAAATAATAATGCCATCATATGAATCTTTGTAAACCACATTAGAGAGAAGCACTACTATTGTTCCTTGACACAATAAACACGATTATGTTAATGCTCAGTCTTTAGTGCCAAATCTTTTAATTGATAGCAAGTTATACCGATGAGAATTTATTTTACCAAAATGCAGGCATATGCAAGAGAAGTTATGGACACAGAAAGACATTGCCTCTAATTAACAAGGCAGATCTTCTACCGGATTCTGTTAGGAAACACTGCCACTCCGCTGTTTCCTATCGATTTCTCCCATTAGACATAATCAGAATTTGATGGTAGAAAATTCTGCTGAAACAAATGGGCTGAATACTTCCGCGGACATGGAATTCTCTTTGCTTTCCGGTCAGCGAAGGCTGCTTCTGCAGCTCTGGAGGGGAAAACTTTCAGTTTCTCCACAGGAACGCAAAAAAGTGAGCTAGAATTGGTTGATTCCGAGACTGAAGTATATGGTAAGGAAGAGCTACTTGCTCTCTTGCAATCTGAAGTCGAGCAAATAGTTTCTGTGAGAAACAGTGTAAGCTCCAATGTGGCAGGTCTGTCTCACAGTCATCCTAATGATGGAAATCTCACTGGACATGTTGGATTTGTTGGGTATCCCAATGCGGGGAAGAGTTCAACATTTAATGCTTTGGTAGGAGAGAAACGGACAGGTGTAACCTCAACTCTGGGAAGACGAAGCATTTCCAAACATTGATAGTATCTGACAAACTTACTCTTTGTGATTGCCCTGGATTAGTGTTTCCATCCCTTACAAGTTCGAACGAGATGATTGCTTCTGTTCTGGGGTTTTATCCATTCATCGCATAACTGAACTCAGGGAGGCTATGCAGGTTGTGGCAAATCGAGTACCTAGGCTAGGCATGTTATCGAGAATGTCTACCAAATTTCTTTGCCGAAACCCAAGCCGCATGAACCACAATCACGGCCTCCTCTGGCTGCAGAGTTTTTGAGAACTTATTGTGCATCCCGTGGATATGTTTCTTCAAGTGGACTGCCGGATGAAACTAGAGCTGCCCGCCAAATTTTGAAGGATTATATCAACGGGAAGCTTCCGCACTTTGAAATGCCTCCAGGAATGCCTATCAATGAAGATGCCACCGAAGATGTTGCCAAACCCGGTCCATTTGAGATTCATAGATCAGATTCATCTGATGTCGAATACCATTTGAGTGATGAACACAAAGACACTCCCAGTGTAGCGCACGCATTGAGTGACCTAAATTCATTTGACATGGCTAACGGATTAGCTTCGACTAAGACACCTGTTAAAAAAATCATCAAACACCTCTCGTTAACAACATAAGAACCCTCAGAGGAAGAAAGACCACTCATGGAGGGTAAGAGACGACGAAGGTGATGGAATGCCAGCAGTTAGGTCTTCTTGAAGCCTGCAAACACTCCCCATCTGAAAGCTTAGGGAGCTCGTTCTTTTGACAAAGGTTTTCATGTATCCGGCGTGCTTATCATTTTCGTGGTACGTGCTACTGTCTTCTAGTTAGGTTCGTTTTAGTTATGTAAACTGATGTCATAATCTTGCAGTAATGCCTATGACGGTTCTGAAAAACAATTCTGTTAATGCCGAAAGGGGGTGGGGACTTTCATTTCTTTTACTACTGTTGCCTAATGTTTTCAATGAAATGATTCTAATAGTATACAAGTAGATAGCTATATTCAGTATTTTTTAATCATCTACATTCAGTTTAGACAAGTTATGATGCTGTGACCTGTCATGTAAAAGATCGAATCATGGTCCCACCTATATATAAGTTATAACTTGTCTCCCTCTATCTTTGCTTCTTGTCTCTCCATGTGTCTGCATGATGCCTTTATTTGGGGCCTTCTATGTTTAGAGGCGTGGTATGTTTGCCACATGATGTGTTCTAAAGAACTTCAAGAAATTCATGGGCAGGATATGGGCAAAACTTTTCGCGTCACCTGAGTAACATATAATTGGTTTATCGGAATTTTCGAAGCATGGTTTTCAGATCAAGACCGGTTATCGACTTGGTTAAAATCACTGTGTTATGGTTATCAGACCCGGATTGATTATTGACACGGGCAGATTAATGGGTAGCTGAATCATTGGTTCTCGTTCTTCTCCTTTAGTAGCAAGTTGATTTTCATTTCAGTTTTCACATATAGTTGTCAAGATGGAAATAATTCGAATTTGTGTTAAATTGTTACTTGATCTCTTTACGTCTAATTCTATAGGATAATTCTACTTGGCCATTATGTCATCCATTATGGATACCATAATGTACACATAGCACTACTCAATTCTATGAGGCTAGATTTGTTTCAACTTGCACCAGTGACCAAAGAAACGAAGTGATACGTGATAATTTGATATGATTAGTTTCGTCTCTCTAAAAGATTAAGGACTAGTAGTGCAATTTTTCCTAATGTTTTTAGGCTGCCAATTAAAATTTAATTTGTTATTTATAGGGCATGTTCGGTAGAGATTAAAATTCAATTAAAATTAAAAATATAACCGTTATTGGGTCTCACTTATCTAATAAAAATCAACAATAATTTCAATTTTAATTCGATTTTAATCTCTGTCAAACACAAATATCTATCCAAAGCTAGCTCCCGACCCCACGTGTTTGTCAGGCCAGGTCATTTTCATATCTCCAATCTCGCCCAACCCACTCCCAAAATCCTTTTTCTATTAGAATAAAATATCTCCAAAATATAATATAAGTTGAGAAAAAAAAGTTGTAATAAAAGTGGGAAATAAGTCGAGCCACCTCCGGGTCGACTTATGAGCGATTTGGGCTTATTTTGAGACCAATTATTGTTTGAGTTGATCTCACTTTTCTTCATGAGCCGAGTGAGACCTACAAGATGGCTTTTTTTTTTTTTTTTTTTTTTGACTTAATTTATTAATTTTTTAAAAGACTTATTTTGTTAATTTTAAAAATGAGTCTAGTCGACTCGACTCAGTCCACGGGCTCACGAACCAAAGGCTGAGCCGAGCATAGGATTTGAACACGAGCTGATCTTAATTTGACCGTTACTACCCCTAATAATACGAATGAATTGATATCATCTTAATTGAGTTTTTATTTTATTTAATGGTCAACTCCTCATTCACCTAAAAATAGAGAAAATGATGCCCCTCAGGGCACGTCCCAACTGGCAAAGGAAGGGGTTTTTAGTTGCTGGCAGTTCAGAGGTCGCAGGTTCGATTCCTGTGGTTCTTGGAAGGCAGACTCTCTCCGAAATGCAGGATTTATCCTAGAAGGCAAGGTGCAATATATATTGACTCGCTCGGCACTTGGCATATCAGTAGGAGAGCTTTTGGACCTTAGCTAGTTTGAGGCACATCCCGCTGTTTACCGGTCTGCGTCTTGAAGGGCCAATGCGTAAACTCCAGGATTAATCGCCGAAGATGGATACTTGGGTATAAAAAAAAAATAGAGAAAATGATCTCTTACTTATAGGCTGTTTAGTGGAGCTCCCAAAAAGTGAGGATTGATTTTTAAAACGTTTTGTTCTGACACAATACACACAGAAATTCTGCAGCTTAATTGATTTTTTTACCGTTGACTCGTTCAACGGTTAAAAAAGCAATTAAAATCAACCGGAAAAGCGTGTCCAGACACACCATATATAAGAAAACGATTGTTGATTGATTCATGATTTTTGACAAAATAGAATGTATCAAAACATATCCATTGCAATATATTTTAAAAATCTGAAAAAGGTAAGAACATATTTTTTTTAAAAAAATTCTATTTCTTCATTTCAACAACTCATTTTTCAAATAAATTAATATTACACACAAATCTAAAACTTTTCATCACTTTTCTACTCCACATTCTTCCATCAATCACTATTCCAAAATTTCTATTCCCATTAAGCCCATGTTTGAGCCCCATTTTTTTAAAGAAGAAGTTGGTTTTGAATAGTGATTGATGGGAGAATGTGTGGTGGCAAAATGATGAAAAGTTTTAGATTTGTGTGTAATATTTTTTTTTATTTAGAGAATGTGTGGTTGAAAATGAGTACGGTAGAAAATGAATGAAAAAAATGAGAAAGAATGGGACTCAAACATGGGCTAAAATGGGTGTCAAACACTCACTTATTTTGTCATTTCAAAAATTTCGAATTTCGAAACGTCACGTTTGCATAAAAAATTTAACAATTGTACTTTAATAACAAAAGGAAAAGTAAAATTTGTTTACTTTCGTCATTTTTCATAAAGATTCGACATTGTTCAAGATTTTTTTACGTCGTACTGTGTGAGTCCCTGCTTGTCAACCATTAATCTAAAACTCTGTTTGTTACAGTAAGATTATTCACCACACATTCACCTAATAAAATATTCTACATATAAATCAATAAATTTAGTTTAAATTTCAACTATACATTCTCCAAAAAATACTATTTAAAACTCTATTATTTTCCCAATAATGAAAGACAAACAAGCTCTGAGGTAGAACCATACAAGCTTTCAATGTTGTACACCATTCTTGTTATACTTTAGCATGATTTACTGATTTGCCACTACTAAAATTTCGTTATGCCGCCGTCTTTTGAGTTTTAAGTATACGGTACTTGTCGGAGTTTCCTCAGCCGTACACACACTAAACTGTTTCATAAACTCAGAAAACAAAATAAAAAATAAAAAAATTAAATTATTTCTCTCCCTACCTTTCTTTCTGTAGAGGGAGAGGAGAGAGATCATTTGAATCTATAGAGAGAGAAAGCAAATTGCTTTAGTAAGAGAAAGCGCGTGTTCTGATTGGCCCGCAATTTTGTGTTCCTGTTCATTTTGTGCTGAGATTGAAGGATCAAAGCTAGGGCTTTTGGAAAATGACGAATCGTTGAGAATTCGAGCTTTAATCTTACTTTGCAGAGGTTAAGAATTAGGGTTTTAAGTTAGTGATGGAAGTGGATTCGGCTATGAGTGGTGAGCTCGATCACCATCCATCGCCCCAGACTAATACAGCCAGCGGCCCTGACCAGCCTGCCGAATCCCAATCTCCGTCTGTTCAGCAGAGCAATAATAATAGTGATAATAGTAATAGTGGTGGAGCGGTGGTGGTAGGGCCGCGGTGCGCGCCGACTTACAGCTTGGTGAATGCGATAATTGAGCAGAAGGAGGATGGGCCGGGGCCGAGGTGTGGCCACACGTTGACTGCTGTCCAGGCAGTTGGGGAGGAGGGTAGTCCTGGATTTGGGCCGAGATTGATTCTGTTTGGTGGGGCCACGGCCCTTGAAGGGAATTCGGGGGCCTCAGGAACTCCTTCCTCGGCTGGAAGTGCTGGGATTCGTATGTTTCTTTCAATTTTTGAAATCCTCTCAATTTTCTTTTTGAGATTTTTCGTTTAGTTAATTCTAATTGTAATGTAGAAAAATGATTTATTAATTAAATTGGCAATTTAGTTATGTAGAGTTGATTGAACTAACATTTTTGGTATCTTACAGTTGAAATTGGATTAAGTGAAGTGCCTAAATTTGGATGCTTTTGCTTGGAATTCTTGGATTTTGGGTCACACTCACTTTGCTTTTGTATTGTGCAAGCAAAGTTATTATGTAGTTAAGTTGGAGTTTAAGTGAGGTGTTGATTTAATTTTTCGAGTAGTCACATGTACAAAGAAAGTTGAGATGAGGATGGGAGTACATTTACAGGTTCAGTTTAAGATTCTAGCTTAAATTGTTTGAGGTTGTTGAGAGAGTGTTTATCTGATTTCAAGTTTGAAATTTGTGAAAAGTGAATTCTTATCGATCTCTTCATATTGACTTGTAGGCTTGGTTTGAAAAAACGTAAACGGATTCTGAGGCATTTTTTTGTTATGAGGTAAGGCGTAAGCCTCAAAAGTTTTGAGACGTAAGCCTCACCACAAACAAAAAAACTTAAGTTGAAAAATTAGAAAACAACATAAAAATATATAACTAATAGTTCCAATGAACAGTAAACAATCATGAATATTTTTTAACAAAAAAAAAAATAAAAAAAAAAAAATATATATATACTGCCTCAAAATATTCTGAGGTATGCAGCGCCACCGCGCAAAAGGGTCAGGTCTGAGGTGTACAAGAGGCATGCAGTAGCGTGCAGCAGATTCAATTAAGAGCACGCCTCTCAAGATAAGCCTCAGATTTCACGCCTCGAGGCACCTGTCATAAGCCTCAAATTGAAGCGTGCCTCTTGAGGGTTTTTTCATACCATGCTTGTAGGAGTTGAAGATATTGAGGGATTTCATAGTTTATCTGTGCTGAAGAGTAGCTTTAACTAATTTTTGGTTGAAATTCTAGTGAATTACAGAAAGTGGATTGCCCTTTTAATTATTGCTGGAAAAGAAAATAGGAGTCAAAGTCATTACTTGGAAATACAGTAGAAAGAGACTCTTGTAGAGGAACGATGATTAGGTTTCTTTAATTGAGTGAGGCATGTCTTTTGGTGGATTGTAATTTTAGGGAATGCTCATTTAACTTATTGAAAAGCGAGTAAGAATAGTGCCTAACTGTTTTTAAGTTAATAGTTGAAATTGAACTTTAACTCATTATGTATCTATGATGTTTGAGAATGTATTTAATTGCAGGATTGGCTGGGGCTACTGCAGATGTGCATTCTTATGATGTATTAACAAATAAATGGTCTCGGTGAGCTTAAGTTGATAACTTATCTCATTAGAACTCGTAATCTATTTCTGGTATAGTGTTACATATCTTAGTTTTTTGAATTTGTTGTAATAAGGTTCCATGCTTTCATTTACTATTTAGACTTACCCCAATTGGAGAGCCACCTACACCAAGGGCTGCTCATGTGGCAACTGCTGTGGGTACTATGGTTGTTATTCAGGTTTGTTGACAGGTGGATTGATATTGAGAATTTCCAGTTGTATTTTTTGTTTTTTATGATATTTCAATGTTTTTGTCATTCATAGGGTGGGATTGGTCCAGCCGGTTTGTCCGCAGAAGATCTTCATGTTCTGGACCTTACACAGCAAAGGCCGAGATGGCATAGGTTAGCCTCTTTGGAATAGCACGCATATGCATATTTTGGAGACAAATGCATGAAATGCACGCTTATGCATTAATAAATACATGAAATGTGCATCTTGCATTAAATGCATGCACATCTTTATTAATGTCTTCTTTTAGGGTTGCCGTCCAAGGTCCTGGACCAGGGCCACGCTATGGGCACGTCATGGCTTTGGTGGGTCAAAGGTATCTCATGGCAATTGGTGGAAATGATGGTCAGTATCATGCTCCATATCATCCCTTGTACTGTTTTCTAAATTCAGAGAGCACTAATTTTGTGCATGATCTCTAGGAAAACGTGCTTTAGCTGATGTATGGGCATTGGACACTGCTGCCAAGCCATATGAATGGCGAAAACTGGAACCAGAAGGTGAAGGTCCACCTCCATGCATGTAAGTCTTTGCACTTTCTCTTCAACCTTAGCACTAGTTCTTTTTACTTCTCCTTCTGTTTAGGCAGCATTTCCTTTTTCTTTCATTACAATATCAACATATAATTTCGTTAAAGTTGTCGAAACATTTTTAATCCTTTGTCTTCTATTATCACTTATGAATTTTAGATCACTGAGGAAAGCATAAAGTCAATTGGGAGAATACTCGGACGAATTTTCCTTCTTTTTTTTTGTGTGTGAATATATATTTTAGAATTTCCTTACATGTTTGACTGTAATTGTTTGCAAATTTTCCGTTGTCACGGATAGTTGAAAATCACAAAAATGGATTTATCAATGAAAGTTAACTGGATTTAATAGCTTGCTAATCGGATCATCTTATGACATGGATCTCTCCTTTTGTTTTCAGAATATGATGGGATTATAGGTGTTTGGGTGGTCTGGATAAGGGCATTAAACTGATTCTTTGGCTTGTAATGGTTTGAGCTTCTCATTGTGTGGTCTACTTCATCTACTTGCCTAATCAATTTTATGACGTTCAGTTATCTAGTCAATATAAGGTTTTCATATTTGCAGTTAGTTAGGCCTAAATCCGTTAGTGGTGTTACATAGAAACACAATAACAGCATATGGATATTTGTCGAGAAAGCACGTTCTTTGGGGAAATAACTAGTATGTTTTTGTGGGAAATGATGCTCTTCTGATTTGTATAAAAGAGCTAACGATGTTTGCTTCTTTTCAAATAAATAAACATTTAATGAGATCGGCACTACCTTTTTTATTACTCGGATCATGAGCTCACAATTGTCATACGATCTGTATTTTGCTTTTCTCTATATTTTACAACTAAAAAAGTAGTACGAAAAAACAATGAACACATTTTAGTCCTCTGCTGTTGACTAATAGTTGTATTTACAGTAAACATGACCATTTCCACCATTTTCTGTTGTAAGTACCGGGTTTACTTTTTAAAAATTAATAAAAGGTGGTATTTACATGCATACATGCAATGCTTACATCCTTGAATATACTTGTTTTATATGTGGTGAAAATAGATAGTTTGTGGATTTAAAATTTCAGGATGTCACGTGAATTGTTTTAAATTTTTAGTAGTACAAATATTCAGGTCACGTATTTGAAACCGTGTTGTCTTTAGGGAGCAGTGCTCGGGTCTTTTTATGCATTGCTAGGTTGGAAAACTTTTATGGGCTCAGAACTGGTTCTATTTGACGTGGTAGAAAAATAAAATATTAGATCGACCAAGCCTGGCACCAAGTTGGCTTCTTTATGGGGTTAAATGCTGAATTCTTTTTAATGTACCATTGGCTGACTTTGTTCCTTCATGGTACTTCGTCTCTACGTCGACTTAGAAAAATGATATTGAAGTGGTTGATGTGCGCATTCACTGTCTTCGTTATTAGTTTTTTAATTTTTCAATGATTATACTATGAAAATCTTGTCTGTGTTTTTATAAAGTGAAGTTATCTTGATTTTTTGCTTGCCCATCGCCTTTCCCAGGTATGCAACTGCAAGTGCACGCTCCGATGGTCTTCTTCTTTTATGTGGAGGGAGGGATGCAAGTAGTGTGGTTAGTGTGATTTCTGAAACTTTCACGTTATTGATGATTATGATATACCTGGATTCACTTGTCCTTTGCTTTATTTAGGTTGCTTTGAATGTGTGATTCTTTACATTTTCCTCTTCATTTGATGTTTCTATTTGCTAATTTCTCATGGGGTTCAATATTCCTTCCTACCTAGTGCTTTAATCGTAAATCTGGTCTATTTAAATGAAGAGGGAACACTAGTTTCTTTTTCTTTCTTATGCGTGTTTTTTATGTATGTATATGTACGCTCTTTTCTGTTGACTATGTTATTATTTCACGGGGCTGTTTGTTAGTATTTAGGGATTCAATTGAAAGCTAAAAGTAGTACATGACAATTACAACAGTTTAGTATAATTATAGCAATAGCAGAATAGAGCACTGAGTTTGTTGTGAAGGCGATAGTTAAGTATTAATTTAGCAGTTTAGACACTCTTTCCCTAATTATAAAAGTACAAGCACTTGCAAACACAGACAGTGTTGCATAAATTACCTGGAAAGGTTGTTCTTGTGACACCTCTAATGTTTGGAAATTTTTTGGGTAAAGTGGATAACAATGAAGATGACATCTAACAGAAGAAACGATCCGTCAAAACTGTCTATGATCCTTTGTTGACCCATTCTGTTCAAATGTTCTTATGCAGCCGCTGGCAAGTGCACATGGGCTTGCCAAACATAGAGACGGTAGATGGGAATGGGCCATTGCTCCTGGTGTCTCACCATCTCCCAGATATCAGCATGCAGCAGTGAGTTCTTTTATTAATCAATCATCGTGACAAACTTCATCTGCATATAGGACTACTTAAAAATCAAAGAATTCTTCTCTCTCTGGCTAAAACTTAATAGTTATATACTGGCATTTCTAGGTTTTTGTTAATGCACGTCTTCATGTATCTGGAGGTGCACTTGGAGGTGGACGCATGGTAGAAGACTCATCAAGTGTGGCTGGTACTTTCGTTATTTATGTTTTTATAAAGATTTTCTCCTTTTTCCCTTGCATCTACCAAAAATTTGAGTTGTCCTAGAAGAAGATGTGTATTACATCAATTTTTCGATAAGATCTGCACGTTCCTTTTTCTGTGCAGTTCTGGATACTGCAGCAGGAGTTTGGTGTGATACAAAGTCTGTTGTTACGAGTGCGAGGACTGGCAGGTACAGTGCTGATGCTGCTGGTGGGGATGCAACAGTTGAATTAACAAGACGCTGTAGGCATGCTGCTGCTGCTGTTGGCGACTTGATCTTCATTTACGGCGGTCTTCGTGGTGGTAAGACATGATACTGCTGCATCAACAATATATGTTATTTTTATTTTATTTGTTACTAGTGTTTCTTGTGACACTGCATCTCCGATAACTTAAGTAATCACGTAACAATCGAGATCATAGTTATCTTTGTTTAGGAAAAATTTGGGAGACTAGATCCGTATGGGCGATGTCTCTATGTTCTGAATCTTGTTTCTTTTTTTTCCAGGATATTACATAAATGCTTAATATGACTAGCTTATTATGGTTGATCTGGTCATTTTTTATTGTTATAGCTTTCACTCTTTGAACTAAATGTAATTGTAAGATGTTTTACACAATTCCTCATACCCAGTATTTATTAGCTCTTTGTGGGATCTAATATAAAACTAGAAATCATCAAACCGTACTTGGAAAAGTTGGAGTTACTGGATTTCTACGGTGAGAACTTTTCAAGCTGAATGTTTGAAATAGAAAATGAATGACTTTTTCCTCGAAAATTATAATGCAATTGAAAATCCTAATGCTTCAACTCACTTCTAGGTTAGTTAGAAAGTAATACAATCCTTTCCTTCCTCGGGCATACTTCTGTATGAAAATGGTTTTTGATCAGGATTGAGATTATGTATCGCATTGAGTTTGTTGCTACTAAAATTCATTCAGTTTGTGGTTAAATATTTGAAATACATAGTGAACACACACATCTTCGTGTTGACACACACTTGAGGG
Source organism: Fraxinus excelsior (assembly GCA_019097785.1). NCBI lineage: Eukaryota > Viridiplantae > Streptophyta > Magnoliopsida > Lamiales > Oleaceae > Fraxinus > Fraxinus excelsior. The sequence goes on along the minus strand of CM032643.1, from coordinate 24,368,890 downwards.
AGAGATGTGTTAGTTCTCTGAACCTTCATTACGTTGTTTTCACTAAGCCTGTTAAGAACCAGGTTCATGTTCCTAAGGGGTTGCACAAGTGAATGGATTTGAACTTTGGATACAACTAGGACTACCTAAATGTCAATACACAGAACTTCTCTAGGTTTCAGATCCTACGATCTTGAGTGTGGACTCTGTAAAGTATATCGGTCTGACAACAAAACAACAACCATTTTCTTGCCACTGATTCTGAAGAAGTGCAGTGAGGTATGATCACAAGTTTGGAAGCTTGATATAATTTTTGTTTGCTTGTTAGGATGATGCTATACACTTGTAGTATGTTTTTGGTGTTTTTACATAGTGAATTGATAGCCAGGTTTTTTGAGATTGTGTGGAATTGAGCATTTTTTGAAGATTTATAGACATCAATCTTTGGCCGTCCATTTGGTTTAATGACTTGAAAGGAAAGACAGCAGCCAGATTGTTATTTGTCTTGCCTCCTACTAATGGCATGCTGAAAAGTTAGTTTAGACTGTGATCTGCTGTTATCCAAGGCCATCTTCTGGAACATCATTCTTTGGTTATGTTAAATAAATCAACTTCCTTCATATGTTTGTGTCTATTGTCTCCCTGCTTTAGTATGGAACCTATTTCTGTTTCCAATATGAAAATACTAGTAATGATGAATGTCACCTTTTTTTTAAAGATTTCTGTTGTATACTTACTTTAGGGGTCTAGATCATATATTACCTTCCTCTCTCTCTCTCTCTCTCTCTCTGTCTTTCCCTCAAAGTGTATCTTCTGTTGTTATGTGCTGCCACAGGGGTATTGCTTGATGACCTACTTGTTGCGGAAGACCTTGCTGCTGCTGAAACTACTAATGCAGCTTCTCATGCGGCTGCAGCTGCTGCATCAAATGTGCAGCAAGGGAGGTTACTGGGTAAATATGGATTTGCAGATGATAGAACAAGGTCATTGGTGCCTGATACTAGTGTTGATGGTGCGGTTGTGGTAGGAAGTCCTGTTGCTCCGCCTGTAAATGGTGATGTGCATACAGACATAAGCACAGAAAATGCAATGCTCCAAGGTTCTCGGTAAGCTTCCTACTAAATATTTATATATGTTTATGATCTGTGGTTTATAAATCGATCAGTAATTTTGAATGCGTTTTGTTTGCTGTTTTCAAGCAGTTTTAAGTTTTACAAAACATTGAAAACATGTTTGGCTTGATATTTCTAAAAATGTATTTTCAAAAACAAAGATAAACTTATAACGTAAAACTCAAATTTTTTTTGACTTTTTGAGTGTGTTCGATGAAAATTTTAAACACTTAAAACATAGAAAACAAGTGTTTAATGAAATTTTATTTAAATAGATTTTAAAACTTAAAAAAATTTAAAAATAAAAATATAAAATTCTAACAAATTAAATATTAAAAAAATCGATAAAAAAATGAAATTTTGAAAAAATAAAATCTGAAATTCTAAAAACCAATTCCAAAAAAAAAAATTTATGAAAAACTAAATAAAAAAATTCTAATAAAATTGTAAAATTATAATTCCAAGAAATAAAATTATAAAAAATAATTTGAGATCTTAATAATTATTTACATAAAGATTCTAAAATAATATTTACATGAACATTGATAAAATTATTCTCAATCCATGTCATTAATTTTTATTTTTATTTTTATTTCCTATACTTTGAACTCAGTTTATTATTATTTTTTATTTTACTTTTGTAGCAAGAAAAATATTGTAAGATTCGCCAACTATAAAATGTTTATATTACTTGATAATATGTTAATATAAAATTGTTCTATTTTTGCTGAATAATCAAATTTCATAGAATAAAATGTCATAAAATAAATTTTCAAAATTTTAAACCAAACGCATTTTTCTTGTTTTCTGTTTCGAAAAATAATTTTTCAAGAAGACAATCCAAACATTTTTTAAAAAATCATAAAACAGACTCAAAACAGAAAATTGAAAATGAATTAAAAACCTTAAAACTGAAACACAAACCAAACGGGCCCTTTGCTTTTCAGGGGCTTAAAGTTCAGATGTTAAATTCGTATGTTTTGCAGAAGACTGAGCAAAGGTGTTGATTACTTAGTTGAGGCTGCAGCAGCAGAAGCTGAGGCAATTACTGCTACGTTAGCTGCTGTTAAAGCTAGGCAAGTTAATGAGGAAATTGAGCTGCCCGATAGAGACCGTGGGGCAGAGGCAACCCCTATCGGAAAACAGATATCTACTTTGATTAAGCCTGATTCTGCAGTATCAGACAGTCCTGCTTCAGCTGGAGTTCGGCTTCATCACCGTGCTGTTAGTATCAGAATAAACGATGATATTAAGTAAATTTCATTTTCAGCCGTACCAAAGTTGTATATTTGTGTCATTATATGCCATCAATACGTTTGCAGGTCGTTGTGGCTGCAGAAACTGGTGGGGCTTTAGGTGGCATGGTCAGACAGCTTTCAATCGATCAGTTTGAAAATGAAGGCAGACGAGTCAGTTACGGTACCCCAGAAAGTGCAACAGCAGCTAGGAAACTTTTAGATCGACAAATGTCTATTAACAGTGTACCCAAGAAGGTACTCCTTTCCTTCTCCAGAACACAGTAAACTTCATCAAATACAATGCTTGTACAAATTTGTAACTTTGTTATTACATAGAAGAACATCAGTATGATTCCCAAAGTGAATTGCTAATGACGTGCTATGTGCTTTCCTCAAATAGAATTTCACGCTTCTGCTTTCTTGTTGCATTATATAGTCCACTGGAGGTTTGCCAATTTGAACTTTGCCATAATGAAATCAAGTGCTTTCCACATACTAAAAGAAGAAATCACAATTCTCTGAATGCATGGGATTTTAATCAGATGGTTATATTTCTAAGTTATAAAATTGGATTGTTTTATTTATTTTTTTTCCAGTAAGTTTGTAACCATGCAAACAATAATCTATAAGTAATTAATCCAATTGTTCTGACTATTTGTCTATCATGATGAGTCCATTTTTTTTAATGTTGCTTATCGTAAATTGGTTATCTTGAAGTTGTAGCCTCATGGCCTGTCTTCTGCATTCCCAGGTGATTGCTCATCTTCTGAGACCTCGTGGTTGGAAGCCTCCAGTTCGCAGACAGTTTTTCTTGGATTGCAATGAGATAGCAGATCTTTGTGACAGTGCTGAGAAAATATTTGCCAGTGAACCTAGTGTACTACAGCTCAGGGCTCCTATTAAGATATTTGGTGATTTGCATGGGCAATTTGGGGATCTTATGCGTCTTTTTGATGAGTATGGATCACCTTCAACTGCTGGGGATATAGCGTAAGTTTTCAACCTATAGCATCCTTCTACTAAATGCTTATGCTGTGAGACAGTTCAATTTTTCATGCTAGCAGCCATGATGCCTCATATGTTGCTACTTCCGTTTGATGGTCCAGTATTGTCGATAAACATTTAATTGACCACGCAATTAATGAAGCCTTCATAGAAGTTGCATGATTCTATTGTTCATTGCATGTTCTATCGGATAAGCTAATCATTCCAGTTGGGAAGTTTTGTGTATGTTGCTGTCCTAAACCTTGTAGTTATTTTTGGTGGTAAACTGGTAATTGTACATAATGGTAGTCTGGTGGTTTGTAATTGAAGAACCATTATATCATTTGTTGTGGCACTGCAAACTTGCTTGAGACTTATGGCAGCTGCATTTCCTGTTATTTGGGGTCGTGCAGCACTTGCTTTCTTAGTCAAAAGGCTCCTTGCTTTGCGTCATAGAGGGGAGGGTGCCAGGAAACAAGAGTGTGGATGTTAATAAATTAGATTTAGGGCTTTATAACTGATTTTCCATAAATTAGATTTAGGGCTTTATAACTGATTTGGACTCTGCTATGGGGAGGTGTTGCGTTTTTTTATATATTGCAAGTGTACGATATCGTAATAAGTAATATAGTGGACCTTTGAGTCCAGATTATCGTTCCCACGAGGACTATACTTTATGTCTTAATCTACTTTTTTCTTTCCTTCTTTCTTCCTCTTTTTTTTTTTTTCTTTCTGCCGGCTTTTCCTCCACGTTTCTGCCGCAGCCAAACGGTCCTCCTCTCTCTTTTGTGAAAATATGTATATATATAAACCAGCCCTTATTTTTTTCTCCCTCTTTGAATTCTAGTTAACTTAAGTGACAATTGAATTGCTAGTCCAATTACAAGTCTAGGCCCATCTGTAAAATTAATGCAATTTAGTCCTTCAATTTCTATAATGTAGACTTTAATCCCCAAAGTTGTAGATTTCATTCAATTTCAGCATTCTTTCTTTTCTATTTGCTTCGAACGAGTCCATAACTAAAACAAAAGAAAATTAACCTAAATTAAGTAAAAATTAATAATTTGACGATATAAAAGTAGTAATTTGATCCAAATAAGTGCACAAATTGCACTTATCAAGAGGTCTTTCAAAGAAATTTAGCTTCTGTTCTTCTATTTCCTTCTTTTGAATTCATCCTGGGCTAGCCTTTAGATCATGTTTCCGGATTTAAGGCTTTGTTTGTCTTCCCCAATTTTGGCTTTCCATTCTGACTATGCTGTCTATCTGTTGTTGCCCCCTTGAGTGCAATTCTAAAGAATGTTACTCTCACTTTTCATTGAAGTTTGAGATGTTCTAATATAATTTTAGTCTCTTTTGCCATAAAAGTGTTTATGTTCTAAACTATCTACTGAAAGAGAAGATTATATACCTCCTTGGATCATATGCATCTATGCCCCTTTGCCCCTCTTTCTATTGATTTACACAAGTTGCTTAGATTGACTTTACCTATGTTATTGTTTTAATTGAACTACATTGATTTTAAAGTTTCTTCACCTTCAATGTGATGATAATTTTGTACATAACTATCAGGTATATTGATTATCTGTTCTTGGGGGATTATGTTGATCGTGGCCAGCACAGTTTGGAAACCATAACTCTTCTACTAGCCATGAAGGTACTCCTGTCTGTCAGTACAGTCTTATCATTTCTTTTCCCTTCATTCATTCTGAAGTGATCTAATGCATCTTCATCCAAATAAATGCTTGTGTAGGTTGAGCATCCTCACCAAATACATTTAATTCGTGGTAATCATGAAGCTGCAGACATCAATGCTCTTTTTGGATTTCGAATTGAGTGCATCGAACGCATGGTAAATTATCATCGGTTTTACCAGTGCTTTTCTATTCTGAAAAAAAATGTAGGGACCTTATAACGATGCCTTGAATAGGGTGAGAGAGACGGAATCTGGGCATGGCATCGTGTAAACAGATTGTTCAACTGGCTTCCTCTGGCAGCATTGATAGAGAAAAAAATTATCTGTATGCACGGAGGTATTGGAAGATCAATCAACCATGTAGAACAAATTGAGAATATTCAGCGTCCCATTACTATGGAAGCAGGATCAATTGTTCTTATGGACTTGTTGTGGTTAGTGCATGTCTGGTCTCTCTTTATTTTCAGTCTTCTTCTAATATTCCCGTTTCTGTTCTTACACTTGAATATTTCATTGTAGGTCTGATCCCACAGAAAACGACAGTGTAGAAGGATTACGACCAAATGCAAGGGGTCCTGGCTTGGTTACCTTTGGGGTGGGCACTTCTCTCATAATCTGTTTTCAACTTCTTCGGTTTTGATTCTCTCTTTAGGATGATGACTGTTTCATTGTTCGGCCCATTGATTTGTTGAAATTAAATTGATCCTTTTTATCCTTATTTTTCTGTGTGTGCATGTGTGCATTTTGAGGGATGTAGGGGTTAATGTTACCGATATTCATTTTAATTAGGTACAAATTTGCACTTTCTTAGTCTGCAAATAGAGCGTGCTCTTGTTGCTGAAGGGTTGTGCTTGTTTTAGTTAAGAACAATTCTACGTCCTAGCTTTAATTGTTTTTTATTTTTGATTTAAAAAATTGGTGATCACTTGCCAAAGTCTAGTAGCAGCTAAAAACTTTGCAACTTGAACAACAATCAGAAAGCAATTGAAAGAGCTAATTCAAATTCACATAATGCATGCCTTGTGAATTTCTAAGGCCTGTCATCGTATAGGACTTCATTTTTTCTTTAATTTTGGTTCCAGCGGACTGAAGAAGCCTCTGAGTAGTTATGGTTAAAGATATTGTTCTGAGAGTCAGTGATAAAGTTATATTATTTAGCAGGTTCACAAAGGATTTGTGGAGTCTGCCCTGGCTAGCTGTTTCTGTTGGGTTGTTTTAGTTTACCCGTATTCCAGTGAGGTTAATTATGAAGTGATTTGAGGTTATAAGATGAAAAATATGAGTTGGTTTATTTTACCCTTATTCCACGTCTTTTATCCAAATCAATGTTATGTTTATAATTATAATTGGACGATTCTGTGCAACAAATGGAGAATTTGTTTGAGTTCTTGTTAATCCTCTATCAGTTGTGCAGTATGGCTCGTCAAAGTTTACACTTGGACGATTCTGTGCTACAGATGGAGAATTTGTTTGAGTTCTTGTTAATTCTCTATCAGTCGTGCAGTATGGCTCATCTAAGTTTCTCTATCTTTGCAGCCTGACCGTGTAATGGAGTTCTGTAATAACAATGATCTTCAATTGATCGTTCGGGCACATGAATGTGTGATGGATGGATTTGAAAGATTTGCTCAGGGACATCTGATTACTCTCTTTTCAGCCACAAACTACTGTGGTATTACCTAATTTTACTAAATATTGGTCGACTTATATTCTACTATTCAAAATTTTGCTTTCATTTTGAATTCTCTTCAATTTTCTTATTTTAAATCATTCAGGTACTGCAAATAATGCTGGCGCTATCTTGGTTTTGGGTCGAGATTTAGTGGTTGTGCCAAAACTAATTCATCCACTGCCTCCTGCAATTTCATCTCCAGAAACGTCTCCTGAACGCCATATAGAAGACACTTGGATGCAGGTGCTACTGCAATCTCCATCTTTCATTTGCTGATGTTCTCTGCTATCCAACAAATGTCTTCTCACATTATGCTGATACTGATCTTGCCTTTTCTATTTTTACTTCTTGTAAAATTAGGAACTCAATGCTAACAGACCACCTACGCCAACCAGAGGACGTCCTCAAGTTGCTAATGACCGAGGTTCTCTTGTTATGATTTAGGTTATGATTCCAGATACAGAGTATGTTAAGCATAAAAATAAGTAAAATTTAACTTTTTGTTTCCAACCTTGCATGGATAAATTACCTTTTCTTACTTTTAATTTTAAGTAAAAAAAGTTGCTTATTTTGAAACTAACTCGTATCAAAATCGGTAACCTATTTTCACTTTTGATCAATTAAAACAAACTAATTATTTTAAAATTGACTTATTACTTGCAATTGAAACTTTTAAGCTTAGCCAAACATGCTCACGAGTTTTACACTTCTTCGAGGCTCTTGCTAACACCTGAAATTTGCAGTGATTTGTACATAGCAAGACTCCACGTGGAGGATTCTCCGGTTTGTATTCCTTATGGAAACAACAAGGCTTTGACTCGTGCTATTGTGATCGGCCTTTAAAAGAATACACAATTTCGTCCGAGCACCATTTTGCATGCGGTGAATTGCCTACTTCATTTGTTGTGCTGAAAGCTGTTCGTCGGGGATAGTGAAAGTTGTACCATTTTCATGAGCTTCAGACAGAAGAAGTGCAGTTTTTCATCATTTCTTCCCCGCGTAGGCGGGTGGGTATTTCTTGTTACATAATTTCTTTCTTTTCGTTTCTCAGGTTGGTATATTATTTTTATTTTTGTTTTAAGAGGACTCGAGGTCCGGTCTGTATAGTGCTTGGTGGGATATATGATGTTGAAATCTGCTTGGATGTGTGTATAATAGAGGGTATTGCTATGTGTAATTTTTGTTTCTACTCTATTTGATACCACTTCTGTGAAAAGATGAGAAGCCATTTTGTATTAGGATTAGTAGCTGGTGTCGTTAGTTCTCCTGTACACGTGCGTTGCTTTATCGTGTACAACAAATTTCGTGTACAGATACGAATTTGAAATTTAGATACTAGAGTGGATTTGATCACCGTATTGGTGGCTTCTTGTGTGCATGATTATCTGATTTAAGTCCATATCTTGATTTTTCTACTTCTAAATTTTTACCTGCGTGTTAGACCAGGTTTTCGCGCCAGGCACGGTATTTACGTACTGGTGTGCGCGATTCTAGATTGATATTCAAATGGACTAGTGCAGCAGTGTTGGACCCATACTTGGCACATGCTAAGTACGATTCAGGCTATCTTGGGCCGTGATGGTCCAATACTCGTTCTTCTTCCGTGTAAGCGACTCTTACCTACAAAACGAGTGATGAGTTATGTGAATGTTTGTTTGTCAAAGGTCTCATTTCGGACGAAAGTCTTTTAACCCGACCTCAAGAATACACTAGCCATGTGAAGGATCAACCGGGAGAGGGTGAACCTTGCTAAAGCTAATCAGGCCGACAACTAATGGTTTGAAGTAAAGGTTACCTAACGAAGACACGCTCGATACTAAGATGTCGAGTTGATGTGAAGCATACACTAAGACTGATTCCGATTCTAAAATATAGACAAAAATTCCGTGGTTAAATTGATAAAACATGTTTGGCAAGTGTCTGTAGATAATCTAAGTTATAAAATGGATAAATATGATAGGTGGATAGGCATTAGCAAAGACTGTGTGCGCATTATGCCTAGCTAATTTAGAGGTGTCAATCCGGGCGGTTCGGTTCGGGTCGGGTCGGCCCATCAACATGTGAGCCCGATAACAACTCGCGTGAAAAAAAAGTCTGCCCGCTGCGGGTTCCGGACTGGTTATGGGTTGGCTTACAATTTCGGACTACAATCCAGGCCCGTCTGCTGACCCATCCGGGTAGAGCCCATGCGGGTCACGAGTCGCTGTTCGTTCCGATTTGACCCGTATGATTGTATAAATAAAATTATAGAAATATAGAATTTTTCATATTTATAGCAAAATATATATATATTTTTGTTAAATGTTAACTAAGAATTGAATAAAATGATAAATTCATAATTATATCAAGAAATTTTTACATAGAATTCAAATTTAATGTTACATGAATTATTTATAACTTTGCAAAGTTAAATTTAACTTAAACAAATAACAACTAAATGCATTTCTAATTACTATTATCAAATATTTATAGCATAAATACATCTCAAATAGGTTGTCACCTACTTTTACTATAATTTATAGTTTAAGTACATTCCAATTAAGTTGACACCTATTTTTTTTTTCATGGGCCATCGAGTTAACCGCGGCCTGTGAAGCCTAAACCCGTGAAACCCGCAAGTCACACCTCTTTGGCCCGTGAACCACCCGCTCGGATCACGGGTCGGCCCGCGGTCCCGGGTCGATCCGGGCCGATTTTTATTGGTCTGACCGGCCCGTCTGTCTTGATACCTCTAAGCTAATTGATCGAAACGCACACGATTTTGTTGTAGGCATGTCTTTCATCCAACATCATTAGTTTCTGGGGTATATCATTTCAGTCAAATTTTCAGCAAATCGATAGAAAGGAGGACAATTGCAAGCATGATGTTGTAGCTTGTGTCTTTATGATTATGTCAACGCGATGCGGTTTCATACCCAACATATTTTACCTCATTGATAGTCTCACCAAAATTGATTTTGACGGAATGTAAGAATAAAAAGTGGTTTGATCGTCATTTATAACCTTAGCTAAACATTGATGAATGTTTTTCATCAATTTTAATTTCATCCAAAAATTTGCAAATTGAGAATGATTACTTTTCATTTTCAGAATTAACTTTAAATGAAGTGTCCTGAAATGTCAATTTATTATGCAAAGATAAGTACTTATTGCCTCAACACTTGTACATTAAATTGGTATATTAACACTCATCAATTTCACAATTCCCCCAAATCCTCCACAGCAGATAAATTCACTGACAATTACTTTCGAAAAATGAGAAGGTACAGGGGTGATTCAGGCGGCGGTCGCGGCTCATACGGTAGCGCCGCAGCTCAAATGAATCAGCAGCAGCAGCAGCAAAACAGGTCTGGATATTACCAAGGACGCCACCAAGAGCCGCAGGAGGAGGACCCTAATCATCATCATAACCAATGGCGATGGGAAAGAGATGGCGGTCACAATAAATTGCCTATGAATTCCATGTCACCCCATGCATCATTCGACGAAGGTAAAATTTCTATTTTACTTCTTTCAGCTTTTATCTTTGGATTAAAGTGTAATTTCTAATTTGCTTGGAATAGTGTCAAGTCTGTCGCCTGCCTATGGTATAATTTGCTTTTTTGTTAATTTTCTCTGTGCTCGCTAGTTGTAAGAAAAAGAAAAGAATTACAAATATTGTTAGGATAAAAGATTTCTTTCTAGATGTTTTTGTGAAGGTATTAATATGTGCAAGACATCATGAGTATTAAGTGCCCAAGATTAATATTTTTAATGTTTTCATTCAAAATAAAAAATAAAAAAAATTATAAATCGAAATATACCACGTTTGAAGTTATTTGGTAAGTGTACTAGTTTCGGTTCTTTTGTGGATAGTTCATGTACGTTAAACTCAGCATTTTTATTAATTCCTCATCCGTAAAATGCATGAATCAGTATTTTGCTTGAGGGTTGGGGGGTTGTTAAGGCTCCCCCTTTTTTTTCCAGAGTTCTTGTTGTCCAACGAGCACAGGATTTAAGTTGTAAGAAGAGGAAGTGAAGGCGTACTTTTAATTCTGCTGAAAAGAATTAATTGGTTATGATATTTATTTTCTCATATTATTCATAGTTGGATGTTGCATTTGTTTCTTAGTGCACTAAGAATTGCAGAACGTTCAGTCACTTTTAGATCACTTATGGTAGAACTTTTGGTCATCCCAAGATTAGGACTTCAATTTATCAATCTTAACTGGGGGATGAGCCAGCTGTTTGCCAGTTGAAGTGGCTTGGGGTAGGTGTAATCTCACCCAGGAGCTATTTGAGATTCTCCTCATTGGCTTCTTGAAGCCTCACAACACATGGCTAGAAGTCTCCGAGTCCATAGTACTTTTCTTACCCTTCACTTGAAGGGACTTAGATTGGAAGTGACCTTTAAAGCCTGCATTCTTCCAAAGACAAGGAATGGGGCATATTTGTTTTGACGTCCATGCAGGTTTACACCTGTCTACATCTGGAGCCATTTCCTAGCAGCCTACCCACAATCCAGAACTGGAGCTCATGTAGAACCTTTAACTTCTGGTGTAAAATGCACAATGTTGCAATATTACTATCTGCCTAACATTCAGGATAAATTAGCCTGACTCCAAATGTCATTATAGAGCTGCACCTTAAATTTGCTTTCACAAAGTTTAGCTATAAATCAATCCATTCAAAGCTTGGAGGAGTCCAAAATGCAGATTATATTAATGAGTAAATTTTTAAATTCAAATGGAGCAGGCCTGACTGGCTTCTGACAGTTGTGCTTAGTTTCTGCTCTATTATTCTTTATAAAGCGCTTTGACATAGGATGTTTTGTGTTTAAGGAACAACATAGCAAATGAACCATATTATACAAGCCTTATTCTTGTTGACAGCTGTTCTCATTGCTTGTCTGTGGACAAGTAAACGTTTTTATTCTTATTGCCTGTTGAAATTGCATGATCTCAAGATTTTATAAACTTCGTGTAAGATGAAGTTATTTTGATTGTATTTTCAATAGATTGTCTTTAAAACATCTAATGTATCTTAGTCGAGTTATTTAAATGTTTTTAGAAGAGATCCTGCTTTTAACTTCCTACCACCATGTCCTTGATCCGGGCACCTGTTACATATCCCCAAACATGTTTCGAAACAGAAATATTTTTAAAAAATGCAGCGTTCAGTTACTTTTGAGCTTAGCCAAACATAACATATTTTTTCGGGTTAATACCCTAATTAGTCACTGAACTTTGTCAAAAGTTCCCACGAGATCAGTGAACTTCAAAACTTCCTTAATTAGTCACTGAACTTTTCATTAAGTTCCCAGGAGGTCACCGAACTTTAAAACTACCCTAAATAGTCACTGAACTTTTCCAAAACTTTCCTAAATAGTCACCCAACTTTGCAAAAAGTTCCTAGGGGGTCACTGAATCATTGATGTATGGGGTCCCAATTTGCAAAGTTCGGTGACCTCCTAGGAAGTTTTAGCAAAGTTCATTGACTATTTATGGTAGTTTTGAAGTTCAGTGACCTTCTAGGAACTTTTTGCAAAGTTCAGTGACTAATTAGGGAAGTTTTGAAGTTCGGTGACCTCCTGAGAACTTTTGGCAAAGTTCGGTGACTATTTAGGGTATTAACTCTATTTTTTCAGTTACCAAACTTGACAAAAGTGTCGTAATCTTGAATGTTTGAGAATGTAAGCTCAGAATGGTTTATTTCTGGAATCTAGCAGGATATATGAATCATTATTTCGTCCCCCATCCCTCAAGGACTCTCCCACCGCATGACCCAATCCCCTGAAAATAGCGAGGAAAATACTCTCTCTCTCTCTCTCTCTCGGTTGGGTGTTAACTTGAATATTTTGTGTTATAGGTCAAGGATATCAAGCACCTAGATCCTATTACCAAGATCAGAGACCAGATCCTCACATACCATTAGAAAAACAAAGTGGTGATCCCAGACATCAGCCTCGCAAAGAGGATATGGACATAGGTTATGAAGATAATCGCATATCACAGACTCTTGAAGGTCTTGAGCAGAGATTCCTTGATGACATCATGAAACTGAGTAAGGAACAAACTGATGCAGAGGATGTGGAAAATGCTAGGCATCGGGAGGTTTGTTCATCTTTATACTCTTTATTTTTAATTTTGAGTTGAAATGGCTTTATTATGCACAGCTAATATCCAAGAAAGTATGTTTCGTTGTTGCTAAAAGGCTATAACATCTAAATCCTGCTCTGTTGCTTTCTGTTGTCATTATTTTCATACACAGGGTAGATGGAAAATAAAAGGCTTAGGTCAATGAATGTACTTAGCTTGTTTAGATAAAGATGTTGGATTCAAGTGAATATTTTCCATAGGCACATAGTTGATTTTTTATGGTCATTCTTTGTGATTGCTTTTTAATAGGAATACAAATTTATAATTTTGCACAAGTAAAACTAAACTAGTAATAAAATACTTAAGCAGTGACCATTTTCCTCTACGATGCACCGACACGGACACTTGTGTCCGACACAATACGTGTCGGATACGCTGACGTGCGATTTTTTAAAAAAGTACGGACACGACACGTTGACTAAAATTCTTAAAAATTCTTCATTTACATAGTAAAAATTTAGTTTTATACTTGTTATTAATTTTTCTTGTTTAAATCTTTTAAATATGAGTACCTATTTGTTACTTGCTAATAACTTTGAATTAGCAATATATAATATTTTTAATATAAAAAAGAAAAATGATTACGGTAGAGTGTCAGAAGAGTGTCAATATTGATTCATGTCCGACACGTGTTGGACACGGACACGGTACCATAATTGAAATGTCTGTGCTACAGAGATTTTCCTTAGGAATTTTGTATCATGTTTGTTTGCACTTATAAATTCATTTTTTGGAATATTTTTATTTAAATGAAGTCCTGTGTGCTTTGGATATTGTTAGCACGTCACAATTTTATATGAATTAATACGTTAGGAATAGTGTGAAAAAAATATTCACCCGTCTTTTAACTTTGTGTCACTTTATATCATGTTTTGCCATGAGAACCAAGTCTCTTTATCTTTTAAAAGTGACTAAATTAGCTAATATAACCTTGGACAAGTGGGGATTAATTTAAAAAGGATAACAAGCATTGTGATTTGAGAGACCTGATAACTAATGTGCCTAATGATAACCACCTTTATGGTTTGGTTTTAGACATTCACCTACATTACAATTTCTAAATCAATTGTGATTGTATACACATTCTGGATTCCAATTTATTCAATTATCCAATTGTGGTGACGAGGACTATAAAATCGAAGCATACATATTTTCTTCTAGAAATGCTGATTCAGGTAAATAACATGGCAGGAAATAATGGATACTTTATGGTAAAATATAGATCAAATACATTCTTTTTAAGGATACAATACCCCAAAGTCGTGGATGGACTCCATGTTGGTACATGGTGCATTAAAAATTAAATTGTTCAAAATCTGATTCTTCTGGCCATGTCATTAGGATATTTGTCACTAGTTAAATTTATTTTTTTATATTTTTTTTATATTAACTGACTATTTAACCTACAAATCACAATATTAATTTGGTTTATTGACTTGTTCAAGGTAGTTTAAACTTTTGGTACATTTGTAATATTTCAAATAGAGGAACCATATTCACATTAATTTACGAGTTTGGAGTTGAACAAAAATGGTGTGTAGATAAGCAAAAAATTCAAGTTAAATTCAAGTATACGTGGTCTAGACCTCCAAGCAAAGTCCGGCTTCACTTCTGTTCCTATTGCGGAGTTTGTATGCATTAATGCTGCTTGTGTACAGCTGATCTGTTCGTGCAAACAACAGAATTTTTATTTTCACCACGTAGTCGATGTTGAATTTAGGCTTACTCTATTGATATTGCAGTAGTTTGTGAACAAAAATTATGACCAAACTTTTAAGGGAAACTTCGTTTTGGTCACCATTCTTGGTTTTGTTTCAATTCGGTCAAGGAACTTACACTTTGTCACAACGTCCATACCCATTAGTTTGACTAACTTTTTAAAGTTGACATAGCTGTTCAGCTGTCAGCCTACTGGCAAATAGCTAGGCTGACACATCATCTTTTCCCTTCGCAAACTAGCAAGCATGGATGGAGTGACCAAATTGTAGCAAAACAAAATGAAACTTAACAATCAGTGTAACCAGTATGTTAACCTTCCTGTTATGATTAGACTATGTGAAGGAACTGTGAACAAAAGATGTGCTTTTGCACTGGAGAAGACATTAAAACAAAATTTATCAAACACGAAGTATTGTTCTTTTGCTCAGATGCGATAGGAGTTGCCTCTCTATCTAATTTAGTTGTGCTTTTTCAATTTATGATGTGCCTGATCAATTTGTGCATGGTTTTCTTTTTTCTGTTTTTTCTTTTTGATCAATTTGTATATGGTGTGGAACAGAGAATAAACACAATCAACATACAATATCAAGAGCAGCTAGCTGCACTTCGAGCTCGACATGCCACTCGAAGGAACGAGTTTCTTCGGAGGGAGTCCCGTGCAAGGCAACAGCAATACCAGCAGGCAGCAATGGACCAATATCCCAACAGTCACATGGGCACTAGTGATCCTCATGGGTACAGTGTTAGAACTTCTCCAGCGGGGGATCCACAACGAGCTTACAATGCTGATCAATATGATTTTTACAGGGAACGAAGTCGGTTTTCAGGCAGTGCTAGGGATCAGGGATTTGAGCCTAAAGTTCAATACCCGGGAGGCCGGATTTATGACACTGATTCCCGCCATTATTGATCCAATCGATCAGGATAGCATCGAAATTTCTCGAGTTTCTGCTCAACAGGCGAATCTGTTACTAGTTAGGCTACTAGGGAAAAAATAGATTTTTCCCTAATATAATCTTACTTTTAAGGTTTTGTTTATTATTTTCGGATACTATGACTTGATTAGTATCTTGGCAATGTACTTTATTCCGTTAGTTATGTCCATCTTTGCGTTTCATTGTTCGCAAGTTTCATCGACTTTTGCTTGTTTGAGTTTCAAAGTCTGATTTAAGTTTGAGCCAAACTTAATTTGGGCATTTAGTATTCAAATTGGGATAACAAGGCTTGATCTTTTGCGCTTGTTTGACGATCATATTCAAATTATTATTTTTCCTATATACTCATTTTCAATTATACATTTACACAATAAAATATTCTGTACATAAATTCGAAACGTCTCACTACTTTTTATTTTCACTCTAAAAAATCACTATTCAAAAATTTATTTTTCCCAAATAATGGTTCGATTTTCTTGAGATGATCAAACAAGTCAAGGGGTAAGGCTTATTTTGTGGGTTTATAACTAATTGGAACCCTCTTTTTACAAGTTGGGTTAAGGGTGAGTTTTATCTATTGTTTGTTACAATTGATATTAAGGCAGGCAGGCAGGCTTGTGGGGACTGGGGATGGCCCTTGTTGTGGACAAGGTGATTTAGGGATGATTACTTTCAGTAGAAGATTAGTTCAGTAAATTAACGTAGTTGGGAATATGAACATCAATTGTAAAAGGAGGGTGGGATTATCTCACATCGTTGGATTATAATTTACATCGTTTGAGCTTTTTCGAATAGAATTTTATTAATCTAACAACTTTTCTAGTTGTAACTAAACATCTTTGTAATATAGGGAAATTGATACACTAGAAAGTCGATACTATGTCATACTATTTTTTGTTGTTCTTTATAACTAAATTTTCTCGAAAAAGTGATCTAATAGAATAATGGACTGTAGGTTGGGCTAATTTTTGTTTCTCTTTAGTACTAAATTCACTTAAATCACACTATTTATAATGATGTTTTCACTCCTGTTCTCGCTAAAATCAAAGAATGGATCAATAGTAACATACAATAAAATTAGTCAAATCTTTTAAGATGAAACTTCAAATTTTCATACAATGTCGACTTAAACAAACCATTCAATTCCTTCCCGAGTCAACTTGATAATATTCAAAGAGTACGCAACATGATTGAACAAAAAATTCATGGCACAAATCTTTTATGTAAGTCGCTATTATCTCAATGGAAACCAAACACGCTTTAAACACACTACATGAACATTAAACAAATATTTGCATATATATAATATATATAGAAGCCATGGCTCCATGCATGAGTCTCTATTCTTGGAAGATCCGCCCAAAAGGACTGTGTGGGCTCCCGTGAGCCGTTGATCAAATTCTTTGTTTTCTCTCTCTGTCTATCTCTCTCTCTCTCTCTATAGTAGGCAACTGGTAGTTCTCGCTTCATAGAAAGATTCACACCAAATAAGTAGAAGAATTTCTGAGTAGGTGCGTGGTAGTTAGGTAGCAAATGTAAATTCAGTCTGAATTTAACGAGGTTACGTCTATAAATCATTAAATCCGTAGTTCAAAAGTGGAAATTATAACACAATAGTGTTTATTTTCCGGCGATGAAACTTGCCGGAGTATTCACCGGCGTGTTCTTTTTGCTGGCGATTTACTGTGCTGTGGACCCGTTCAAGCACAGTGCAATATCTGAATTCCCGGAGTTTGAGGCGTTTAAGATCGAAATGCCGGCGTGGTCTGAAATCCCTCTTGAAAAAGACCCTGAAAATTTGCTACAAAAATCTGAAATCAAGTTCTTGAACCAGGTTCAAGGGCCGGAGAGCATGGCGTTTGACCGAACTGGCCGCGGCCCATACACCGGGGTGGCTGATGGGAGGGTAGTCTTTTGGGATGGTGTGAAATGGACTGATTTTGCTTACACTTCAGCTAATCGGTGAGAGTGCAATTTCTTGATATATTTCTTCTTTTCACTTTATGCCACTTGAAAGGACAATGCTACATCTACATTCACTTTTTACCTGATCTTTTATCTACACTCACAACCTACACTCACAATAGGGCGGGTGTGGGACATTTGAGAATTTTTTATTTATGCGTTTCCACCAGCACGTGAGAGGGTGTAACACTTTCGGTACAAATGGAATTGTCCCACTTGAAATTATAGTTTTGTATGGAACATTCGTAAAAGGCTTGTCTTGTGGGCTCATAAGCACTTTAAGAACCAGATTTGATATCTGTTGTCCACAATTTGCGGTCCACCCAATATGAATGTGCCAAGGTGTAATGGCCGTGGTGTCAAAAGTGTATTCACGTCTTCCCATTAAGAGACATGCTGAAGTGTCAAAAATGGATTGAGGAGTCAGCAAATCTCAACTCGTTGCGAACCCTCCCTAGCAGGCTGATTTTTAGGCTTGTGGGTGAGTTCTAAGGCTTTTAGATAAAGGGTTTGTAACATATTGCATAGTGTTTTGCATGGTCGAATGAGGCTGCAAAATATTTAATTTCATTACATCTTTAGGTGTAGGATTTATCAAAAGAAGCGGCAAGTAGATATTTATGTAGCCAAGACCATTAGGAATAAGGTTTAGTGAAAAGCCTCTAAATTTACGTGTATACAAATGTGAATGGTGATCCTAGTTCCAACATTGAATGTGGTTTATACAGTTTTGATAGTGTTCTTGTCTTGAAGATGGACGAAAACGTGACTAGCATTTTTAAGATAGTGATTCGGGATCGCATTTGCTTTATGAATTCAATTTAAATTTTCAGGTCAGGACTATGTGACCCAAAACCATCACCCATTGGCTATTTGAAGAACGAGCACATCTGTGGAAGGCCATTGGGTCTAAGATTCGACAAAAGAACTGGTGATTTGTATATTGCAGATGCGTATTTGGGGTTGATGAAAGTTGGGCCTGAAGGTGGTTTAGCCACGTCCCTGGCAACTGAGGCCGAAGGAATTCCTCTTGGATTTACAAACGACTTGGATATTGACAATGAAGGGAACATCTATTTTACTGATAGCAGCACCAAATTCCAGAGAAGGTAGCTTAAGATTTTACATATTTGGCTAAGCTTAAAAAAGGAAAGTATGCTACCTGTTTTCACACATGTTTGGATAAGTTATCTTTTCCTTAACTGAAAAGAAAAAAGTTACTTTGCTTAAAATAACTGTTACCTATTAGTTTGTTGTCAATAAGCAAAGTTTCTTGCTGCTGATGTTGTTTATATTGTATTTGTAAGTTTTGTGGGTCGATTAGAAGGAAGAGTAGAGAAGTCGTAACTTCAATTCTTGGTTGAGAGTTTTGTGGGGGAAAAGCATAGAAAAGTATATTAGAATATAAAATCTTTGGGTAGAATACCAGTTATACTTACTTTCAACTGTATTTCTGCACGCGATGCTCCATGCATATATATGTTTGCATCGTTTGTTGTAGAATTGTAAGATCAGAATCGGAATCTATAGTTCTCACACGGCACTTGTTTCAGGAACTTCATGCAGTTAATTTTTTCTGGAGAAGATGGTGGGAGAGTGCTGAAGTACAATCCTGATACAAAAGAAACTACTATTCTTGTTCAGAATCTCCAGTTTCCAAATGGTGTGTCCCTAAGTAAAGACAGATCGTTTCTTGTGTTCTGTGAGGGTTCGATTGGCAGGTACTCGTATATCTTTAATACAAACATTGTGCATGGAATTCTTACCTCTCACCCCCACCTCCCACCCTCTTCATCAAGGAGAAAATAAGTAAAAAGAAGAAAACCTTCAGATTTCCGTCACTATTTTTCTGTAATTTATGAATACTTCTCAAGGGGCGAGAAATGTGTTTTTGAATTACTCGTTTTAGGAGGTTCTGTTAATAGTAACATACTAACACACAGTGCCTTGAACAATAGGTTCTATTTCAACGAGTCTCTTCACAAGCTCAAATGGAAAGGAAACGACAGTTTTCTGTTATTATAGTAGTAAAATTGGCAGCAAAGATTGTTTATCTAGATAATAGCATTTGATAACATGGACAATAATACGAAAGAAGAAAATCTGATTTGTTATACTCACAAGTCATGTCCAATACTGTGTACCAAATATGTACTATCTATATTAAAATATCCGTCCTCCAATTATGTAGGTTGCGGAAGTATTGGTTGAAAGGTGAAAAGGCTGGCACCTCCGAAACAATGGCCGTGTTGCCTGGATTCCCCGATAATGTTAGAACAAATGAAAATGGTGAATTTTGGGTTGCAATCCATTGTCGTCGATCTTTATACGCTTATTTATTGGCTCTATACCCGAAAGCCCGGAAATTCTTTCTAAAGCTTCCAATAGCTGCAAAGATCCATTATCTCATGCAAATCGGGGGGCGCCTTCATGCCGTGGTCGTGAAGTATAGTCCTGAAGGTAAGCTTTTAAAGATTTTGGAGGACAGGCAAGGGAAAGTTGTTAAAGCAGTAAGTGAAGTGGAGGAGAAGAATGGGAAGCTTTGGATGGGGAGTGTTTTGATGCCATTTATTGCAGTTTATGAATTAGACTGAGTATTTTATGTTCTTAATTTCTTATTTTAGGGGGAAAGCTCATAGGCTTTTTGTAGTTAATTTCCCACGCTTCTCTTGAACTTGGGGTAGGGGTACTTGAACGAGGCCCTCATGAATGTAATGCAAAACTATTGTGGTATGTGTAATGTCAAGAATTCCATCTAATTTATCCGCAAATGTTTTGTTCAGTATGTTAGGCTGAATAACATTAAGCTCCTATTTGTCTACTGTCATTCAACCGTTCTCAAAATAAAATATTTTACATGTAAATAAAAAAAAGAAATTCCTACATTTTAATGACACGTCTCCAAAAAATTTGGGTATGTTCTCTTTATCATTTCAAGTCGTTTTCTGTTTTCGATTTTTCAAAATAATGAAAACGTGTTCTCTTTCCTATTTTCTAAACTGCGTTTTTGAAAACAAGTTAAAAATTTATAAAGAAAACTCAAAACGACAAATTTTTCGTTTTGAGCGTTTTCAGTTATAATCAAGACAAAATTTTCAAAACACGTTTTGGGTGTGTTCATAATAATTTTTTAAAATGCAAAAAAAAAAAAAAAACATATTTTCAACAATCTCAAAATGGACACTCAAAACACAAAATCCAAAATGAACTCAACACAAAAAGAACATCCCTTTATTATTCCAAAACTCATCTTCCAAAAAATTACATGGGCATCAAACGGGGGCCAAAAAGAATGTATTTTCACACTTTTCTTTTACTTATTTGCGTTACTCATGAGTCCCTCACAAATGTAATGAAAAACTATTGTAAGATATATTGTCAAGAATTTTTGTTTAATTGTAAAATTGCACTCTTTTCTTTTATCAGTTTTTGGCTTCTGTGTAATGAAATACCTTAATAGAGAAATCTATCATAGCGTGCGTAATTTCAAGAATTCTATCTAATTTTATTTGTATTTGATTCTTTTCGTACACAGCTAAATGAGATTAACGAATATATGCAATAAAACTAATAAGATAAACATGTAACGTTACAAGTGGTTTTGCATAGAAATTTTTCTCGCTTCATTAAAAATCATACTTGCCTATTCTTAACAAAAAAAATTACGAGAAGAAAATTCACATACAAGTATATGTACAAAGGTTGAATTGTTTGTCAAATGATGTGGTTTACCAATTAGGGCAAGTAAAAAATTCTGAAAATTAAACCACAGAAATTGGAAAAAAAAAAAAAAAAGGGACAGCAACGTGCTTACACACTATGGTCCAGTACAAGGCACTCTACCATAGACGCGTAGCAGCAGATCAAGACACCATCTCACCATCATCATATACAAATCACCCCTCCCAACAATACCAAATGTCGTAATCAAGAAATAGAGAGAATTTTTTTATAGAAATCTAAATCATTGAAAACACCCAAATCAAGAATTTTTAAAATTAGTAGATAAGAATGAGTGAGACCCAGGACCAAAAATCGTTCTTCAAGCGACACTGGGAAGGGTACAAGGAGTTCTGGGCTGAGAGATTTTCGTTTTTGGAGAACTACTCGAGAGTTCTTAACCCAGAGAAGCCAATGCCCCATTGGGATAGCTCTATTGTGGAAGAGTTTATTGCCTCCGATCCCGTTTATGGTCCCACTGTAGGAACCTCAATCTATCTCCGATTTTTGAGTATATGATTATACAAATGGATGCGTTAATATCTGTTTATGTAGGTGTAATTTTTTTGTTGTATTGTTTTTTTTTTTATGGAACTGGGCTTCTGAAAATATCTATCTCGTTCACCCGTCCCCCTTCCTGTGTGCCTTTAGCACTGTATGTATATTTGAGTATTTTATGTGTAGTTTGTTATTAATTCATTAAAGTGATATTGATATTGTTTTCTTTATTTCTTTGTATAAGGTCTTTTCGATTTGTGCTGTGTGATTGGATTACTTGGTTTTTTGCTAAATTTTTATGGGATGTTAATCATACTAGTTAACTGAGACTCCCAGTTTGTACACGATGAGAAAAGATTATTTCCTCTTTATGTTCAATGTTTGAAATTCATAGACGAGAGCTTCAAACAATATTGATTACTTAGTTAGTGATGCTCAGTACGAGGGAAATGCATTTGGCAGCATTGGGAGCTTAGAAATGGGTGAACTTGAGAAAGAAGTGAAGAAATTGGATATTATGCTTGGTGTGTCCAGGAAAGAGGGTGGCATTGAAATCATGATTCCTTATCCTGATTCTATTCTCATGTCTGATAAAAGCATTGAATGCAGTGGAATTCAAAATGGTTAAACAAACAAATCATAGAGTCATGCTTTGGATGATGGAAATAATGGGATGGGGCTGCAGGGCAGTTGGAGGGGATAGAGAAGGGAATTTGGAGTCCTGAGGTAGTGAAGAGCAATGTATGTGATTGTGTGGATCAGGGGCTGTGGTTGGTGTTGAGAATGTGATGGGGGCAGGTGTGTGTTGGGGGGGTGGGGGGGGGGGGGAGCTGGTAAATGGCTATGATGGTGGTGTGGGTTGAGTTGGGAATGGTGGAATGCCAGTGGGGTGGGTGGTTGATGGTAGCAGTGGGTGATGGTGGGTCAGAGGTAGCCCAGGAGTTGCTGGAGAAGGTGGGAAGGATTATGGGTAGACATTGTCATTTCTTAGAATCTTGGAGCTTATTTTCCAGTGTTCTGAAAACTGGATTGGTCTGACCGGGAAAATGGGGAACCGGACCGATGGTCTGGTCCAGTTTTTGCTTAAAAACTGCATTATTAGAAACCTGTACAAAACCAGGAAAAATGGATGGTTCAACCGAGAACCAGTGACACCGTCGCGGTTTCGGATAATAGATTTTATTTAATAGCCCATTTTGTTTTTACTCTATATTTAGGGTTATAGTTGTATTTGGGCCCATTTAGTGTTAATTTGATGTAAAATGCACATTAAAATAATTAATGAATATTAAAAATACTCTTTTACTTGGTTGACATTAATTGGATATATATCAACAATATGAATTTTTTAGATGATTATATTCATTACCGGTTCAACCTGGGCTCGACCTTGGTTCAACACTTTGACCATTGACCCATCCCCCTTTTTCTGGTCAATGTCCTAGTCGGCTTTCAAAAAATTGGTATTTTTGCTGCTTAAAATATGGTCTATTCTTATAAGATTTGGAATGGAATAATCCAGGATATATAATCCCATATTATTGGAGATGGATTTCCCAGGGAATTAATGTTCCAAGAGTCGATTTTATAATGAAGATGATTGGTTTTGTAACTCGAATATTGCTTCCATTCCCTTATACCAAGTACTACCTTCCTCTTTCTAAGGCAGTAAAATTTCACTTTTAACAAACAACAAACTGAAAAATATTGATGGCTGCCAAAGGTAGTTGTTCACGAAAATATTTATCGGATTAAAATTACCGCAAGTGTATGGATCGTTTACAAGTAATAAAGTGAATTTTGAGTCCAAGTATCATTCCACGATGATTGATTAGTTCAATTCTCAAAACTTAACCTTAACCGAAACTAGAATAAATGTGTTTGTTTTGATGAAACTATAACTAAAACAATGCTAAATATGTAATTATAAATGATTTAACTAAATTAAATGCAAGCGGCGTTAAATGTAAGTTGGAGTGTTTTAATTTATGATGAATGTACTAGGATCACGAATTCCTATGTAATAATTTGTTTTAAACTTAGTTCTACACTTCGACAACACGGTGAAATATTGACGAATCAACATTTCTAAATTATTCAACACTCTCTCTTGAGCAATGTCAAACTTATTCTCATATATGACCCAACTATATTTCTATGAGGAATGCAACCATACAAAAATACATGAATTTTTATGAACACTTAAAGATTCACATAAGGCATAACGGTATATTTATATTCCCTATCGGATCCTATGACAATTTATATATGTCGAACATATTCCCCTTCTTTCGAATGCATGAAATAAGTTACAAAATTTATACAACTACCGTGCACAATAATTATTGAAAAAAGAAAATCATATAGATTATTCAATATTCAAAAACGTGTTTTTGATGTCAACTAAAGATAAAAAATTTATATTACATAGTTCATCATTCTCCTAACACAAATAAATCTAGTCTAGCATGTTATGAAGAAAACACAAATGATATTGAATAATCGACATCACCCAATATAATTTTTGAATTTATTCTTGTGTTCTTGGCTTCGATTTTTGTGTTCTTCCTTTGTTTTATGCTCCAAAAGCTCTTCAAAATATGTTGTAATGCCTCTCTCACTTTTGGACGGCCCTAGGATTTTAAAAGATGTCCCAAGATTCGTTTCCATAAGAGTTCTATTGAAATAAGGAAACCAAATTTTTTTTCGCGATTTGGCCGGGCGCATGGGGGGCCGCCCAGGCTTAAAAATTGGCTACTGTTATTGAAGTCTAGGTGTCACGCAGTGAGAATGCTTAGCTCCCCATTCGGCATGGCAAACATGCTAACAGCTAGGCGCGATACCTATCTTACCAATAGTGCACTAATGATATATGATCATATGCAGGTATTCTCCCTTATATCCTACTTATAGCATGCGTGTATGTCAGTTGTTCGGACTTGCCGGCCAAATAATGAGGGGAGGGTGGCCTTGAGGCGTTGAACCTCGGGAGCCGAACCCGCGATCCCTGAAAGTTGGTATCAGAGCGGGACCGCTCGAGCATGCGGTGTTGTTATAGGATAATGTCGCGTGTTCTTGCGGAAAAAAGATTTTGGGCCACAGATCGTGTTGGCAAGCTGGCGGGACACGACGAAGGAAGCTGTGGGGAAGAAGGATGAAGAGGGGCAGCGTTGCGCAATTGCCTGGGTGCCTTTCAAAGGAGGTTTCGAAGAGCGCACCGTGTAGGGCACAATTTGACATGCATTGAGGTGCTGCGGTTCGGAGACCGTCCACCCGAGGAACCAATGCTCAGAGCGGCGGAGGGTGAAGGTTGGTGTCGGAGGCTGCAAGTACGAGTTCCTGTAGGTTTGGAGGCCTGTCCATGTGGAATGGTACCGTTGTTAACCTTGCAACGAGACGGATGCGTGCTGATGCGAAACTCACTTCTCGCTACGAGGACATAAGCGAATTCGAATGGGGGAGAATGTCACGCAGTGAGAATGCTTAACTCCCCATTCGGCACGGCAAGCACGCTAACAGCTAGGCGCGAGATCCATCTTACCAATAGTGCACTAATGATATATGATCATATGCAGGTATTCTCCCTTATATCCTACGCATAGCATGCGTGTATGTCAGTTGTTCAAACTTGCCGGCCAAAGAATGAGGGAAGGGCAGCCTTGAGGCGTTGAACCTCTTGAGCCAAACCTGCAATCCGTGAAACTAAGGTTGGCCGGCCGCCCAACAAATATAACTAGGTGGCTGCCCAGTTATAAAACTTTCACGAATTTTCTTTTTGGCCATTTTTTTCATTTTTTCTTCCATCTTGATCCTCCACATCAAATTGCTTAAATTTTAGTGCTTCAACTTTTACTCAAATGCATATTAGTCTCCAAACTTCCATTAATTGGCCAATTTATCCTTTTTTCTTTTCCAATTGCTTAGAAACATGTCCAAAATTGAAATAAGATAAAATTAACCTAAATAAAATGTAATAATAAAACGTCACAAAAGTTTAATAATATGGCCCCGAATAAGTGCAATGCACTTATCAGTAGTTATTGAGGAAGAAGTGCTCTTTCCAATTGTACATCCCATAAATGTGAAAGGCATTCATTATCACTTGAATGATGTAGTACTACATTACTCACAATGGAAGTAAAATATAAGAACTTGACATAGTTTGTGAATACCCAAAAATCAATCAACTCTGATAGAGCTCACATAAAGTGAGAGAAAGGACAAGTATTGCCTTGACATCTGGTGGGCTTTTTTATGAGCAAAGATTTCAGTACTATTTGTAGGATAATTGTGGATTCATTAATGTTTTCTCACAGGTTGTCTCTTAACCTTTTGGAGAATATGTCAAAATTAATAGAAGAAAATTTTCTTCCAAATGTTGACAATACATTGGGCCCAACTGCCCATTAGTAAAGACTTTACTTGCCAAAAAAGTGCTGGTGAATCATGAAGTCATCACTAGGCTGTTTTTCAGATATTCTCTCTGACCCACCCCCACCTCCGAAGGAAAATGATAATAAGAAAATAAAATGATATACAAAGAAGATAAAAAATGAAAGGAAAAAAACTTACTCACGCAATAGTCACATGCGTGCTTGCATATCATGGATTTGATGTTTGCTCAAACTAGACAGTTGAATTCGACGTTTTATTGTCTTCGGTGCTTTTTAGGCAGTCTTTAACATTTCTTCTTCCTATAATTTTCTGAAACTACAGTTTTGTTGCTTTCCTTCTTTTTCAGCTCAAGACTGCCAGGGAAGCAGCTCAATTTGGTGCTGCAGGTACTGTTGGAAGTACTCGCGAAGTGCTCATGGTAACTATGGCTGCATCCTTGATTTTTATTAGTTGTATAATTTCACATGATACCTTGTTAATAATGCCATTTGGGATCCAGCAGATACTTCTTGACAATTGCTCAAAATTATCGTGTATCTGTCACTCCCGTAGAACATGAGAATAAGTCTACATTGTTTTGTTGGTACTCTTGACTTGGCCAAGTTACTTCAGCATACGGTCATTAAAACATTGGTGCAAAGAGCTTAACAGTTACAACTACGAGTATGGCTTTAGTTGTTGAATCATTGATAATAGGAACAGGGGGGACGGGGTAAGATAATCAGAAAACGCCAATGCATTTTGTACTAAGAAGATGCTGATTTTGGCTCTCCTCTCTTAAACACGCTGAAAATCTTATCCCTTTCTTCTATGATTCTGTTGGTGTGCATTATTTGAAAATTTGATGGTGTTGATTGTTATTTTTAAATTGAATGTCCATATGTGAGCGTAAATATTTGAAAACATCCATATATGCATAGTGATTCATAACAACGGGATTTCTGAAGATTTTTCTGGGAGCTGTGTGTAGAAGCTTAAACTATAACGCTCACTATAAGACAAAAGCAAACATCCATAAACCATCTTAATCAATTAGGCAATGAATAAAGATATTGAGAGGAAAATGCAATAATATTGTTGATGGTATCATTTTGTCAGTAGTGAATGACATATTGCTGAGGTTGGGAGATGGATGAGGTTATGGT
The DNA here is from genome assembly GCA_019097785.1 of Fraxinus excelsior. Classification (NCBI taxonomy): domain Eukaryota; kingdom Viridiplantae; phylum Streptophyta; class Magnoliopsida; order Lamiales; family Oleaceae; genus Fraxinus; species Fraxinus excelsior. The sequence continues at coordinate 24,341,695 of CM032643.1, read as the reverse complement.
GGTAGCCAATGCAGAGATGGTTGTGGTAGTTTAAATGTTCTAAAGTTCCATTGGAGTGTGGAGTGGAATTAAAGGAGTTCTTAGTCTCAGATCCATTCTTTGCTTATGTTTGCTGTATTCGACAATTATGCTGCTGAAGATGCCCCCACGTACATAAATATACGTTGAAAGTTCCTTTCCTTTCCTTATCTTATTCTGTTTATATTCTGTAGTTTCCTTTCCTATTGTGCTATCCATTTTATTTTTGCTTTCGCTAACGAGAATCAATCTTCCTTTTTGTTGTCTTCTGTTGAATTTATTGAGGATTGAATTGAAAAAAATGGATGTATATAGTTCTAACTTAAATCTATTTTCATTTGATTGTATCAATTATTTATTGGATGATAATTAGCAACAAAATTTAGATTACAGCAATTTAATGAGTTATTTTTCACTAAAGATTGAGAAAGGATTCGTAACTATTAGAAGAACTGGGATCTGGTTAAAAATACGACTTTCATAGGCAGATAGCTGACAGAATAATCTTTTGCGCATTAGCTTCAAGTCCTTGGTTTTGTTCGAATTCCATAATCCTTTCTGAACCTTGTTGGATCCAAAAGGAGAAAAGATGAAATGATGGCTATTGAAGTTAAAAAAAAAAAGTTTTTTTTCTTCTTTACTTCAATTTTAGGTAGTTAAACTCCAGGAACACTACTATGACCATGTAATATTGCTAAATCCTTCTACTTTGAGCTTAACTCTCTGTTGGTGTAGGCAGCTTGCGGATAAAATAATCTTGGGAAACTATTACAGCCCAACTTTAGGTAATTTTTACATATTCCTGTTTCTTGATATGCTTCTCATTCCTTGTTTTTTTGTGCCATGAGTCTTTGTCTGGCTCAAGTAGATGTGAGATCCTGTAGATACTTGTGGAGTTGCCTCTTGATAACTTCTCCAAGAGTTATATTTCTCACGGTTCATTTTTCTCGATAGAGATGAAATTACTGTTCAAACTCTCTCATCGGTTATTAACATGATTACAAGTTAGCTCACTAGATAGGAAGACGTCCACATTGGGATTCAATTGTTGGCAGGAAGTGTTGGATAACCAGCAAACCAATGTTTCCATCTCTTGCACGTTCTCACATTTTTCCTTTTTTGTTCTTCCTCCTTTTGTTAAGGAAGAAATTCTTAGACATAATCTTGTTTACTGTGAAATGTTACATAAATCCAATTTAGATAAATCGTGTATTAGCAATAGCTGTTGTAACTGCTTTTTGGTAAAGCTCACATAGGCTATGCCAATCAGCTTACTTTGGCTTTGATGGTGTACTTGCAATTGGATCGTTGTGATAACGGATTGGATGTCTTAACTGTCGAGGCGGTATGATAGTCTCTCATGACGTGCACTTTTTCCAAGTGAAGGGGAAGAGGACCAAAACATTGCCACAAAAAGACTTTATTGAGCCGCTGTCTTCTGAGCAGGGGCGGCTGGTCTTCTTTTGACCTTGAGCTTCTTTCTCTCAGTTCTTACCGTACTATTGGTTTTGTTGAGCTAACAGATGAGGGATTTTTCAAACTAGCATGAATCTATGGTTTGAGAAGTATCATCTCGCTGCAATATTCAGGTTTGATTGCAATAATACTTGCTAACTTCTATTGCATTCGACAGGCGCGGCACTGGCTTTCGGTTTTGGAGCTTTCACCGGTAGCTGTTTTGGACTTGAAATTGCGAACCACTGGTTCCAGCTTTATAGGTTGGATACAATGGCTGCGCAGATGAAATTCTACGAGTGGCTGCAAAACAGAGCTTGAGGTGGGTCTAAATTGGACGTGCTTTGAATCCCAATGCAATAAAAATCCAGTCAAGATACCGGAATTAAATGCTTGATTCAGCATATTGGTCTTTGTTTTTTGTGTATTGGTTTATGCAGAATAATAGATGTGCCTGTTTTCCTACAGAGATCATGCAAAGAATCGGGCAGTGAACTTTCCTTCATTATTTCCTTGTGCAACTACTTTGTGGAATTATGGGTGGCAGCATGTTTGATAGTGCTTGAAAGACGTGAAACTTTTATATAACTTATTTTGAAAAACGTGATTTGAGTTTTTTTTTTTTAAATAAAACTTTTCCAGATTTATTTTCTATGAAAGTAGTTTTTAGGCAATGCTTTGGCTTTTTGATGTCTAGGATAAATGAGAAAAGAAATGGAAATTGTGATCACAATATTCATTTATAGCAATTCCTTGTTGCAGTTTAGTATGTTGATTGGACAATACTATGTCTCTGTTAATGATGATTTTCTCCATTTTTTTTTTCTCAAAAGACCCTCTAAAGATTTTGCCAAAGTCTCCAGATCTGTCTCATTGTTTGAGACGCCTCTGAAACGCTCAGAAATTAATTTGGATCCATCTTCAAACCATAGCTTCTCTTTCAAAACAATGGCAGATTCACATGATAAAACCATGTTTGGTTGTGCTTATAAGTGAAATTTTGTATTACTTGCATCATCTTCAGCTAAGAATATAAAATGCACTTTTGCAGTTGTTTCACTGTCAGCAGGGGCCACAGAATAGAAGCTTATTTGCTTTCCCAAATTGCCAAAACATGATTTAACTTATTTTTATATTAATAAAACTTACTTTTCTAGAAGTTTTTTTCTATAAAAGTAATTTTTTAAGTGCTTATAGAAAGGTGAATGAAAGATCCACAAACCTGTTTTACAGCACTGCTAAAAATTGAAGCCCCAAATATTTTCAGACCAAATTACATTACAAAGAACTATTCAAATTTCTTGATTAGAGAGAGATCATTCAGCATTTTCTCGATTGCATCGTCATCGTGTGCTCGTCCTCGAGTCTGTAAAATATACAAAACGGGAAAACAACACGCAAAAGTAGAAACTTAATAGCTGCTATCATTGTGAGATCTACATATGCTCATTCAAAAAAATCAAACATTGCATGCAATGGAAGGAAGAATCCGGGCAGGAGCAAGAAAAGCTTGGACGGATATTGGCTCATGATACCACTGGTGGGCTCAAATAGCGAGTATTATTCGGCATATGCAAATCATTTGGATCCAAGGCTTCTCCACAAAATGCATAAATCGTGTCTACTGGAGGTAGAGAGAAGTTAAGGTACCTTGATCGATGGGACCATGGCAAGAGCTTCTTCCACTGTCTCTGGGCAAAGGTTTCCAAGTACAGAAAGCTGCATATTACGTTAATCAAATAAGATACTAGGATATTCATCAGGTATGGAAAGATATCTCTGCTTGGTAAGTGCAAATAATTACCTCGAATTCAGCCAGCTGATATCGACTGAGAATTCTGACCTTGAGTTAAGATTCACATTGTTTGGTTGAAATAAGAAAATTGAAACAATGAGAGCGTAACAAAATTGTCTGCATAACACGATCACTAGTACCCTTTTATTGGATATTCTAGAAGTCCATTATAGCATGAGCTTCAGATTTCATGCTCCCAAAACATAATTTAAATCAAGCAACAGAAATATTTAAAACCTGATGGCAATCTGAACTATAATTATACAAGGAAAAGCTAGCGTCTCCTTGCGATTTTTATATATACAATCAGTAGAAAGGAAAGAGTGTATATGCTTCATCTTTAAGCATCTCAGTATTTTTTTTATTTTTATTTTTATTTTTTTAAATAAAAAAGGACTTGCAATTCAAAAATAAATATAGCAGCACTTGCAATCCAGATACTAACTGCGTGACATAAAAAGTGTAAGTTTCTAACCTATTGGTGCTAGCTCAAGATCTCCATGTAATAGGTATACATCAAACTGAATAAAATAAATCAATCCAAATAAGTTCTGCATATTGATGTTTCTCATCAATGTTCTTTGTTTATAAACCATCGGCAAGTGAGCACAGAAGCAACAATATGTGAAGCAGGACTGTCTTGTGTCCTACTATCTGAAGCACAAAGAAACAAAAGCAACTTCTGGAATATGAACCCTGTATATACATGAACAGCCCCCAAAGTAAAACGTTGGTTGGTGTACCAGCCAAAGGGTGAAATGAGGAGTAGAAAAACAAGCAAAATTGGGAAAAAAATTCAAATACGGTAATGGTCTGTAATCCAAAACCATAGTGCTTAAATTTGTTAGCGTATTGTACTTAAAACAAGGATTAACATAAAAGACAATCATCGGATAAATCATAAATGGTATATGTACAAGTATAAAACACAAGGAAAAAATCATCATAGATGGATACTCTCGAACTTGTCTGACAGCATCAGGATTCTTATAGCGGCTGAAACGCTTCACATATTGGAGTGATTTCTCAAAAACCCTAGAAGAAGGAAGGTAAACATAATTTAGCACACTTTATGAGATCATAATCATATATTATTGATTCAAATGTGACATTCTTTCCAAAACAAGATGAACTGAACTTTAGTAGAAGACCTAGATTTTGAAAGACATGAAACAAAGACACCATATTTCCTCATACACCCAAAACAAATGAGACAAATCTTCATTTATCTCTAAAGAGAACAAAAGAAACAAGACAATTTTCTTTTTGAACCTATAAATATGCACTCCTTTTGAGTAATATTCTGTCCGATCTTCTCAAACCAAACAAGAACAACAAAATTCCTCCTCCTTCCACTCTATCCCCTATTTCATTCGTAATTTATTCAATTTCTCCACTTTTAAGATAAAAATGCACCATAAGTCCTGCAATAGTAATCTAGAAAGCCAGGAAACATTAATAATCCCTCAAGGCACAGTGCTGTTTTCTTTTTCGATTTAGTATCAAACTGAGAAACATATATGCTTTGCACTGTGAAACTGCATTTTCATTTTGTGCTGGAAAAAAATTAACTTATTCTTCACCAAACAAGCTTTCAAAATCAAGAAAATGATCAAAAAATAAAAAACTATTCACGCGTGAAGAATATGCCAAGGTATGCCCAAGTGCTTATCAGACAAACTCATCTCAATTTCAGACCTAAGCATTGCCAAACCAACAAAATTTAAATTCCTTCATCCAATACATACAAATAGTATAATTGAAGCATAGAGGGTGATCCGGATTCATCGCGGGCAAACGTAAACACATGCCAACATCAATATCATAATACATCTTCTCGGAGAATAAATTCGACGTGTCATATGGAGAGTAAAAATGCACTCAAAAGTTAAAAAACAAAAGAAAGAAGGAATTTGAAAGTGTGTCTTAATATACTCACTGAGATATTTGGTTCATTGGATCCTCAGACATCTGCTGAAGCTGCTCATACTTGTGTTCAAGAATTAGAGCAACTTCACAGTTCATCAGACACTTAGCCTTCAAAAACTCTGAACAAATAATTACATGAAAACTTCAGGTTATGTTCATAGATAAGCAGAGTAAGCATAAGAGCAAGAAAGAGATATAACAGTCAGAAAAAACTTTACTTTCAGATATCTCATGAGATTACATAATTTCACTTATAAATCTGTCATAGTATGGCATTCTATCTGAATGCTTAAAATATATTTGGAAAAAGTCTACTCTTGTCATCATCGATCACGTTAAAACTCACCAGGCAAGATTTTCAAAACATTGTGTATATATACTGTCCAAGCTAAAGTTCAGAAAAACCAAGATTTCTAAAGAGAATATAAACTTCTAAAGCAATTATATACGATGGCCAGCGATCTGAGGCAAAAGGCCTTATATTTGTGAACCACAAATGAAATGAAAATCAAGCCTCATTCTTCTTCTTCAGCGAATAAGCATCACCTCTACAAAAGGAATGACCAGACAAGAATGACGAATTGAATTTAACACGAAAAATGAAGCAGAGCCTCCAGTATGACAAATTTACAGATACTTCAGCTTACCGATACTTTTACATGTTCAATTTGCAAAAATTGAGCATCCTCGTATAATTTAGGGTTTAAACTAGAACACTGATAAGATCAAACAAAACACTATCTCTAGCAGAAATTATATTCGACGCAATAAATGATGAGCTTAAATTAATACACAATTAAAAAATCAATGAAATCGTAAAATTAACTCGAATCATTTACCAAAAAAGTGCTCGTGTGATTTTTCGTTTGATTAAAGCGTGGGGATAATAAAAATTAGTGGAGAAAAATGAATACCATCGGGAATTTTGAGTTCAGCGGCGTTTTCTTCTTCTTCTCCAGACATTGCTGAAAGTTCAAATCTAGCTCCGTGCAGTGTAAAATGCAGATTGGAGCGAAGCTATGAAATTTATATCATCAGTTGGGTCCTTGGGATTGTTTTATATTTTCGTTTTGACCCCTAAAGTTTTCCAATTCCTTGTTTTGTTAGCCTAATATTGTCAACTATCCCGTTGGCTACCGTGTCAGCTCTCACAATTTGCGTACTTTCATAGTAAGGTGAGGCATCAAGATTTGATTGGAGAGATCGTCAAGAATCCGAATTCAATTTCTCTCTTGCAACATCCAACTCGATAAAATTAAAATAAATAAATTATTTAGAGATGTTAAAGAATTGGTTCGAGAGGAACTTAGCTCCTATCTGGTCCCACTTTTTGTCAAAAATCGATTTTCATTAACAATTATGAGAAAGTCCGTTTACATTTTATAATTTTTTAGCAAGACAAAAGAAAGATGGCATCCCATTACGTTCATACTTTTACTTTTATTATAAAGACGATTTTGTCCCATTTTGAGTCTTTTTGGGCATAATTTCACCTCTTCAAATTCGTCACGAGGCAACGACATTTGACGCCCCCACGCCATTGTGACAACCTACTTTGACAAGAAATGGCAGAAGTGCTACCACCTAGCCCAAACACAATATTGTTGTAAAGTAGCCCCATGAGGCATAGCTTAGTTGTAAAAAAGATAGGAATGAAGTAGTCTCAATTGAGCTGGCAGTCGCAGTGTGAATATTCGATTCCTACCTCTAATAAGGTTTAAAATTGAACTTTTTGTGGACACAAGTGTGACAGTTTTTTTACCTTAACTTTCTAAGGCACATTCCGCAATTTATCTCATCTACAATGCTCTAGGGATGGGACGGTGGAGAACTCTCAAGATTGGGGTTCAACCTTTTTTAATAACGTTGTAAAGTAACTTATTGAGGGTAGATTTGGTACTAAGAAAAAGTATACATAGGAGAGTCAACCAGTGCAAACGTTGCTTTTTTTGCCACCATTTTTAACATAAAAATTCCTACCTACACAATGGGAACACAAGGAACATTCTCAAAACTCGAAAGCAATAAGTTTTTCGAAATTAATTCGTCAATTTATCCAACATATAAACAAACATGAAGTACATTCAGAAATCATGATCTTGAAATCATAGACCAATTTACAACTACTATCGGTCCAAAGGTGTAAATCAAGAGCAAGGTTCGTCTATTGGATCTCAGACAATCTGAGTGCACTCTTACACGTTGATTTAGGATGACCATATGCCGGACGAGAGAGGAGGCATCATTACAGCAGCAACGAAAATCTACGAATAAAGGAATTCACCTGATGACAAAGAAACCATAGAAGACAATTAGACAACATGAAGAAGTTAGAACAAAGACAGCCTGAGTTTCTGCAAGTAATCACCGAGAGTAGGAAAGCGTGTATGTCCCAAGGAATGAATGGTCTTGTCGTGAAAATATCCCATTGTAAAAGGGATTTACAAAATCTGATCACCATTTAACTGTTCGATGCGAAACTAAGATACTAGATTAAGGGCTTGTTTGGCATGGGTTTTTAAAAGTCAAAAGCTACTTTTGAAACTGATTAAATAATTTCTTGGAAGTACTTTTGTCTGCTTAGAAGAACTTCTAGACAAAGCTGGCCCAAGTTGACTTTCTAATAAGCTCTTCTACAAGAAGCAGGAGCTACTATACCAAACAGGCTTTAATAAATCGCTTAAGCAGTCAGGTTCAAGAAACTCAGTTCAGCAGAAAGGATAATCTTGTGCATCAACAAATTCCTTGATTAGAATGCAATATTACGCAGAAAGTTCAATGTTAATGCAAAATATAGATTACGATATCAAAAATACCTAACACTTCCAAAGAGTTAAAGCAAAACAGAGATTCAGATATTATAGCAAGTGTATAAGCACTTCCAATAGAATTCGCCATTTGGGTGGAGATAAAGAGCACTATATAAATTTCAATCTAAATAACCTATTAACAATCCTGCGATCAATTCCCATCTTGCAAATGCCAAGACAATAAGAGGAATATTTCCAGGTACGTAGGACCATTTACGACCTCATTATTCAATAACTACATGCAAAAGCCAATAGCTAAATAGAACAAGGCTTACCGTGAAAAGGAAATCCATGAGTTGATGCAACTACTGAATCAAAACTTAGTTTGCCACAGTACTAGAAGTACATGGCACTTGCACATTGTCATCGGTCAAAGAAGAGTTGCCATCCATCTCTAAGGTGCGCTGTTCAGCTGGAACTGGAGTTGAGCTATCCTCCGTATTATTTGACATAGAAGCTACGTTGGTTCTACTATCTTCCGCTATTTCAAGATGATCCATCATGCGGGATACAGGTGCAATATCTGTATCAACATCTCTACGGATCACAGTGGAAGGGTCGGGCGTCGAACTATTGCGAGCAAACAGTCTCTCCTTCCAGCCCTTTGTGCTCTTGGTTATCGAATCTCTGTATCTGGAGGGAAAAAACAAATTGTTTATTCCAAAGACTCGCCAAAAGAAAATCTTGCCTCCTCTATCCTAGAGTAAGACACTTTATGGAAATCTAAATTTAACGTGGTTTGGTTGCGCCGTCTAAGATCTAAACCATTGAATTATTTTTTCTTCTGCTCTTATCCTTTTCGTGCTTCTAGTTAAGTTGAAGGTCAATAATTGAAAAACATAACCTGATTTGTCTGATCAAAATCAAAGCCCTCTAGAGCCATTCGAAAAGATTTAGATCTAGATCATTGATTGGAACAAGTAAAAGGGGGTCGCATCTACCATAAAAATGGTTTTTTTTTTTTTTTTAGAAATCTATAACCATCTCACTAGTGAAGGCACAAAGCTCGATATTCAAACACAACTGGAATCTTTAAATTTGATAACAATTACGAGATGACCCGAAAAGAGAAGTATGACATTTACAATAGGACCTGAAGAGCAAATGATATACTCAGTTTCCTTATACCTTGTTGACAATGCACCTAGTCGAGATTTGAGAGACTCTGAGAATGACTGCAAATCTGATGGTCCAGCCCTATCTTGACTGTTAGGGGAAGTCTGAGAAGGAGACCTCCTGTAAGACAACTTAAAGACTAAGCTGTACTGAACAACAAATATGAGGGTAGAAAATACTAAAACAAAGATCAAGAAACGCAAGTACCGATTGACAGAGGAAGTTTCAGGTTGATTTGCAACAGCGCTTGATCCTGGCACTGGGGCTGTATCCTGATCAACTTGAGCAGGAGATGGTTGTGTAGTAAGTTGTGCAGAATCTTCTTCTACAGTAATAAATGGAGAATTTGGGCTAGCTATCATGACTGCAGCAGGTGTTCCTGCTCCACCTCTATGAGCAGAGGAAGCAGCAGAAGAAGAGGAAGAATTTGGATTAGTTGAAAACACCAGATAATGGGGACGGCCTTGAGTAGATGACCTACTCCTATGACCTTCCCTCCTACCAAGCTGACGAGTCCTTCCCATTGCAGCAGCAGCAGCTAAGTGTTGAATAATGCGTTCTTCAAGTTCAGAATCACTTGCACTAACTGGTAACTGTATCAGAAGTTAAGGAAAATATTATTTGAACTCGCAACATGAAGTCACCAAATAAGAAATGAGTAGGGGACAAATGTTTATAAATGTAGGAATGCAACATGTACATGCTGCAATTCAAAGTCTCCCAAGGTTGGATGATGAAATATAGTGGTGTTTCTAGGTGGATTCATTCTCAGATTCCTCTCATGTTCCACAGCATCAAGCAGTTCTTGGCTGCCAAATAATGCATAACAAGGGTGTCAAGTATAAGAAGAAACAGATGTGCAACTTGAAAAGGAGAAAAGGCCAAGTTGGTATACCAGTTGGGATCCTTCAGGCTGATGGTTTGCCAACACATTGGGCACTGTGCGCTTCTCTGGCACCTATACTTATTGCGAAATAATAAACGACTTTATCAAAACATTATGCTGATACACAACAATAGAGAGAAATAACTCCAGTTCTCTCAAAAAAAAAAAAAAAAAAATCAGTTTCTTTTCTAAAATGCCATACATAGATTCGAAGAAAGGTAAAGATAAATCGTTAGAGTAGAGTTGCTATCTTTTAAGTCATGTGAAGAAGTTACATTAACTGATTAACTGATGTAGGTGCCATTAAGCAAGTTGTGACAAAGATTCGAGTCAGATTGATACTAGATTTACCACAGACCAGAACAAGAAGGAATTCAAGCAAAATTGACATATTCAGCATTTGCTAGAACCGAGGAAGACATGACAGGTATGTGCCTTCTACGCATGATATGGGATATAAAAGTAAATTGCTTATACAAATTTTCTTATCCACAAAAAAATAATAATAATAATAATAATATATATATATATATATATATATAGTAGTTTGGAAGACAAATTCATCAAAATCGATAACTTGAATTTACAAAAGCTGAAGTTAAGAACAAGAATGATGTGATATCAATTCGAAAATTTTGACCAAGAGGATCTATCATCTATGTTAGCATAACCATTCATTCTATGTTATATGTTTGTCGCTGGATCACCTATTTCATCCATCCCCTATATTGTCGAGAAAGAACAGCTAAAAAATCTATGTACTCGATCAAACAACTTTCACTAAATCAATTTCCTTATTATGTTATTGAACCTATATCAAAGTTGTATCAGTTCAGCGCAAATTGGCATTAAGTTTCTTGCCTACAGGGATACAAAGAAATCATCATGCATCACAAATCCATAGAATAAATTATTTGATGCGAGAAATTTTTCACTGAAAGCCAATTTTTATACCATTCAAGAATGCACTGAAGATGAAACTCGTGCTTGCAAGTAGTCACCTGCAAATGGAAAAGTGCAATTAAATTGACAATAAGTAAATTAAATCCATAACAATTTGTCATGTTATCCTAATACATACTGTTGAAGGATCACTATCAGAAAAGTCTTCAAGGCATATGCTGCAAGCATCGTCACATGCCTCCTGAATTCCACCTTCGACAAAAGCTGCGGCCGATGACAAATGGTTCTCAGGTACCTTTTCATCTTCCATCTGTTAAAAAAAGTGAATATCTTTATCTCAAAACACAGAGATCCATGAACAAAATTGTACAAGAATCATAGCATTTCACATTTACACAAAGGTGAATAAGTAGAAAATATTATTCAGAAAACCCAATGACGTAATGATGTACTAATATGAAAGTAAAATGTGATAAAAAGCATACAAAAACAAGATTAGTCAATAAAAATTATGCATATGAAAGCAACCAAATTATGTATTTCAAAAGGGGAATTTGATTGGAAAGCATTGATCTTTCAAAACCACATAAAAATCAGTTGGGTCAGGTAGAATTAATCGAGTTAATTTCAGTTTTTCTATATAAATATGTATCTTTCCACTGAAATCCGAAGTCCAATTGAAGTTGAGTACTAGTCTTGCAGATAACACATCCAGCCTCCAAAATCACATAGACTCCAAGAAGATCGATTCATAATTAAGTTGCCAAAACAGAAAACCAGTTCAAAAGCAAAATTTCACATCTAAGCCCAAACCCTAAACAAAAATTAAACCCAAATAAAAAAGATATTCAACTAAAGCTGTCATTTTTTTCATTAACTATACCAGAGGACCATCCAAAATACCCAAAATAAAATCCATACATTTATTCAGATCAAAATTTAACCATTTCCAACATCCAACAGTTGGAAACATGTGGTAACTGACGCCACTATAAAACAAATAAAGATTAAACAAAAACCCACAAATGAATTCGTAAAAATTACAAACTTCAAAGAAAATAAAGAATCCAGCAACAAAAATCCATCAAATTTCACATAAAACGAAAATTACCTCAAATAAGACTGTTCTTTTTGGTGGGAAACTAAAAGAAGTTATCCAATCTAACACCAGATCAAAGTAAATAGGGATGAAGAGATGATTGATATATATAAATAGAAGTGATTATTTATTGGATGGGTTTTAATATTACGAGAATTTGAGGGAAGAAAAGTAAGAACAAGAAGTGGCATAAAGAGAATACTCGTGGACTTTTCTTGTTGGTTTTCGGATAATTATTTTTTCTTTTCTTTTCCTTTTAGAACAATTACATATGTGGTCCCCAATCTATTAACACTGTACCAAACAGAACTCCTGACCTAATATTTTGACAACCTCGCTCCCAGCCTTATTTTTTTAACACTTGAATCGCCGAATGACTGTTGTATTAAAAAGGCAATTTTATCCTTGCGTGTAATTAAAAAGAATAAGCCCCTATCTGGTAGAGATTTTTAGCTGAATGACTATTCTTACGTGTAATTAAAAACTCTTTGTTGAATTATGTAGATGAAAGAAGTTTTTCAATTGGTGACAAAGATCGATGTATAAAGAAGTCAATCTGAGAGTGCATTTCGAAAATTCAATATTATTCATAATAATTTCAATTAGTGTCCTGAAACATGCATATTATGTTAGATGAAATATTTTATTACATGTTTGTATTGCAAAATATCAAATTTTGATAAGTAGCTGATTTTAATTGATACCAAATAGATGTTAAATAAATCATAAAAAACAACTAAAATGAAACCAATAAATAAACCGACATCCACAGTTATCCCGAAGCTCCCACTAAATTTTGTTTTTATTTTAATTTATAAAATAATAAAAGAGTAGTCTTTTACTATAAAATTGAGTTCTTATAATGAAATATAAGAGTAAAATTATCTATTTGGGACTCGAATGTTACAAAAAGAAAATGGTGAAACTATAACTTCCAAAATAATAGGTTAATTACCTACTTACTATATTTTGGATAGATTGGGGATCCTAATCGTTCTTCCTTTTATTTTTTGGGCGGTGATGATCCGCCGTAACACACACCCCATCACACTCACGCGCCACCCCCAAAGCCCAAGTGTTAATTGGGCCACTTGAGCACTACTCGCAGAACTGATAAGGCCCATCTGTAAGGGTTCCAGGCCCAAAATACTCAGGTCCATATAGAGGTGGACCAACTCGTGGAATGATCCAAAATTTTGATACCGGTACATTTCAGGTCCTTGCAAAGGTTTTCCATGCAACTTCAAGTTTTGCACCGTTTGACAACAAAAATTTTTCCCGAAATTTTTTTTCCATCTTTCCGTATTTTCCAACTTTTGGAAGAAAAACTTTTTTTGTTGTTTTGATTGAAATTGATTTTCAAGATTTTTTTTTTTTTTTTGCAATTGAAAAAAATTCTATCAACAATGATAAAAAAATTTCCCTTTAATGGATAATTTTCATGCAAAACAAAATCAAACGAATGGTATTCGGTATGATAATTTTTTAATTTTTTTTATTTTAAATTGGAACAAATTCTAGAACTAATAATAAAAAAAATTATCACTTTCATGAATAATTTTCATAAAAAACAAAGTCAAACAAATACCAAACTGTCAACATTTTTCAGGTGAAAAAGTATACCAATCAAACACAATTAATTACAATTCTCAGTAAAACAATTTCTAGACAATTCAATTCCCTAGAATTCATTTTCTTTTTACTTATTTTCCACATTTACAATCAAACGGACCCCTAGAGTTTTCTTTCCAATCTAAGATTCACGACTTTTATCAATTTTTTAATCATATATCTCATTAAATTGATCAAGATATACTAAAAATATGACTTTTAGCTAAACCAACCATGGGTTAAATTAAGAAGTCATAAATCCACGGCTCATTGTCGAACCTATGATGTTGAGGAAAGACTAAAGTGACTGAGAGATTATTGCACTAAGTCTTTCATTCTGCTTGTGAGTTGCCAATCTTACGGGCGAATCCAGAGGTTGGATCAGCCCCAGTCTAGATCTACTTTGAAGCCTTTAAATCGTGTCCAAATTTAAGTATAGACCTTAGTTCATTAATCCAAGTCCATCGCCCTAATATCAGGGGTAAATAGGAATGCAACCATGTATTCATGTTTACATATATTTGGTATATTAATACATTATCATAACGCTGCTAATTTCTGCATTACATTATCCCTAAGAACAACCTTTTTTATGTCAAATAAACATCATGGTACCTGTCGGTGACCGGATTTACTGTGTTGCTTTTCGTTCTCTAGGAACGGTTGTAAGACCATAGCCGAAAGGAAAGAGAGGATCATAATGTGGATCACCAACATTCATCGGAAGCTGGTCGACTGTCCTAAACCAAGTGCGTGCCAGTTTGCCAGTAAAACCGTAATCACCAAACAAAACATCAGAAACACCTTGCCCTTCGGTTCCTGGAAGCCAAGCAGCCATGAGTGCAGCCATTTTCGGAAGATAAGGTTCTATTACCACTGGACGGCCAGAAATGATAATCACGACACATTTCACATATTCACACACATTTGTGATTGTGTCATAACCAGGCTTGGCTATTGTCAGATTCGTGGTATCGCCAACACTTTCTGAATAAGGTAGTTCGCCAACTACTACAATGCTGTAAGAGAAGTTGTTGGACTTCAAGAAATTACTGTCGGGGTTTTCACTGTAGACGACTTCTGTAAGGGGATCAACAGCATTCCTCACAGCAGTTAAAATTGTGGTACCTATCAAACAATATGAACCTTATAAAAAGCTGATGCAAAATGATAAAACCAATATAGTTTCCGAATAGTTCTTTATCATCTAAATCAAGATTTATAGAATCAATTAACAGAGAACCCAATTACGAGTAGAAAGGGAAATGACAAAATGACTTCCTTTTTATGCTCAACCCGTTTTCCTTCTTCTCTATGTAAATCAATTATGAGATATATACCTAACTTGTAGAGATACATACTTCCTCGATGAGAAATGCTCACTACAGGATTGCTACGGCTGAAGATCAAACTAAGAAATTCAGTGTTCATCTTGTTATGGGTTAAGCCATAATCCCAATCACAAGTGCAATATCAAGTAAAAGGAAATCAGAAACACACACAGCAGACACACAAATTTATAGTAAAGCTACATTCACCTACACTGCAGATTTTCATCATGAAGAAGAAGGAGATTTAAAAGAGTGATCACATGCCTCTCAGTCACTCTAAAAATGCCCCCTAAAAAACTCTTTATGTACGTGTAATAAGAATAATAGGACGACCTAATGCAGGTAAGGATGAATACATGTAAACGTCAAACAATGGTCGAGGGAATATGTGTACAGTATTATCAGGCTTCACACAGTTTAATACATCTGATATGCATCCTTGCGTTATTCTTAGTTTAAGCATTATGTCCCTGCAGCTAAAATTTCAATTTCAGAACATACCAATCGTAATGTCACCGGGAAGACCATGCCATTCTATTGTCCATCCTCCACATTGATTACCGATATTGTGAGCATGGCTCCCGGCCACAAGTATCTTCGGTGCTTTCTTTGGAAGGGGAAGCATCGGCTCATCATGATTTTTCCCGTTTTTCAGAAGGACAAGTGATCTCCTCACAGATTCTCGGGCCAACTCTCTATGTTCCTGTTCAGAATATAATAGATAAAATAAACTATTCATGTTTATTAACTAAATATAACAGAAAAACTAACTTCAAAGTAATGCCACGATGTACCTGACTTCCGATTTGATTTACTAAGGTGAGATCAGCTATTGGGTTCTCAAATAGACCCAAAATAAATTTAATCCTGAGTATCCTCTCGACAGCATCATCAATTCTGCTCATAGGGATGACATTTTTCTTCACCAGTAAAGTCAGGTCATCAATGAACTCTATGAATTTCTGAGGAAGTAGAGCCTGCAATAAAACCAACACAGTAACAATTTCCCGAAGTCAGAGACTGTATGTTTTTGTTTATCCCTAGTGGACAGGACTGAAGTGTATTATCAACAAGATTGCCTTATTTTTCTTCTTTATTATAGTTCAGTACAAGTCGCAGAGAAACATGATAGAGATGGATTCAAATCTGTCTTACTATTTGAGCTGTAACTAAATGATCAATGTACATTCTGATAACTACATTAATGTTTTGTTGATCCAAGGAGACAAATAAATATTATATATATTACACTGACCATGTCAATTCCAGCAAGAATACTAGCTTGAACCGAATAAGTATAGTTAGCACCCGGTGGGGAGGTGATCTTATCAAGGCCCTCAGAATCTGATATGACAAAACCCTAGACATGACCACAAAATAGCATTCATTAGGACAACCCTAGAAAGTTTCAGGAAGAAATAGGAAAATTTTAATAAAGTTTTTAATGTGAGTTCTCACTTTGAATTTGAGCTCTTTCTTGAGGTATCCAGTGATAAGATCATAGTTAGCATGCATCTTTTTCCCATTCAAGCTTGAGAGAGATATCATCACTGTCGCCACACCCTTTCTAATGGAATCAAGATATGCAGGCATATGGATGCGAAGCAAGTTGTTCCAGTCTATGACAGTGTTATTCTCATTGATACCATTGATTGTGCCACCATCTGCTACAAAGTGTTTCGCGCATGCTGCAACTTTTGTCCTTAATTAATGGTAACAATGAATGAGGAAAGTTCTAATGATTATTCCAAATTGAATGAAATAAGTATACATTTTTTTTTCAATGACTAATTTCATATTAGTCAGTCTATTGATTCGGAAAAAAGATAATTATATCCAAGATTGAAGAGAGAGAGATTAGGAAAAGGAGAGACAGATAAAGTAATCCCCCACATGACCCCTGATTCTCTTCCGCCTTTTGCCACCCCCTCCTTTTGGCCTTTCCCACCTCCACGACAAGTACAACCCCCATTTTGTAAATTTGGAATATAAAAAAAGGCAAGTTGTGTTTACTAAAACATTTGGGGGGAAAAAGTCAAAATAATTTAACGAAAATTATAAGAAGTTCATGTCAAATTTGTTATGCATCTATCACATGCACAAAATTATGGTCCCCGTGCATTATAATAACTACTTGTGGACCTAGATCAACTGCAGTTATAGATTGTCAATCATGTGCCTCAATAAAATTAGCCCCAGTTTGATAGAGATTTTTTTGAGAATACACCATTTTCAAGTCCTTTTTATTTTTAATTTTCCAAAACAGTGAAAACATGTTCTCAATTATAATCAAGCCAAAATTTTCAAAACGCGTTTTAGGTGTTTTCAAAACAATTTTTCAAAATACCAAAAATAACACATTTTCAACGATCTGAAAATGAACACTCAAAACACAAAACACAAAATGAATTCAAAACTCAAAACACAAAGAGAATAGCCCCTAATTTTTTTGGAGAACGTGGTGTGAAAAAGTAGGGAAAAATTATGGATCCATGTGCAAAATTATTTTATTGGGAGATTGTGTGGTTGAAACCTGAAAATGAGTTTAAGGAAAAATGAGTTCTAGAAAATGAGGACCAAATATGGGCTTAATATTTGTCTGTTATAAGCTTGTGATGTTTACTTGTATAGTGAAGGAATAGGACAAGAAGGGAGACAATGGATGTAGATTGTACCTCCCACTTATAAATGGAAAATTGTTGGGATAATTGGTCGGTAAATCTCCTTGTAAACCAGGAATTATCTCGGTCAATGCCTGAACTATTTTATGATCTTCACTATAGCTTTCAAAACACCGACCCCATCTTGGGTCCCTGCAAACCTGTAAAAACCGATAAATAGACTACTTCGATAAAAACCTGATAGAATGCAAACGAGTAGCTGTTCTGTTAATGTAATTTACCGCAATACAGGGAGCAAAAGTGTACGGGATGCCTGTGGCCCTAACTTCAAGAGCAGTCGCAGCCCCTATTTTCTTAACAAGTTCGGGATCCCTAATCAAAGTTCATACGATTTCAGTCATTTGTAAACAACAGGAGAAGGGATTTGACTAGGTAAGATAAAAGCATGAATTTCCAGTATTTCAGCGGAGAAATGACAGGATTTTCTTGAAGACAAACCTACTGATAACAGTTGAAAGAAAGTCTCAACTAGTAGGAGGGCAATGAGAAATCAGAACTGGCTTCCTTAACAAATCATATTGAGCATATCAAACTTCTACTCAACTTTTTACAATTTGAGAAACTACTGGTTCAGAAATTTAGTACCAGAATATAAATCCACTTTGAAATCATTATAGCAATCTTCATATCATGAGAACACTCTTTGATAAGATATTATTTTTACTTTTTTTTTATGCGTAGCCAAACATGCTCTTAGTAATTTTAGATTGGCGGACTGGTTTGTATGACTTGCCTGGTAACTCCGAGCCCAATATTGTGTGGGAAAATTGTAGCATTGTAGACAGTATTATGGCCATGAACAGCGTCAATTCCATAAATCATAGGAATTCCAAGACGGGTAGAAAGAGCACCCTTCTGAAATCCATTAACCATATTGATCCAAGTCTTGGCAGAAGCCTTTGGAACTGGATAACTCCCTCCACCGCTCAGAATACTCCCTGCAAACTTCAATATCTCATAACAAGCCATGCTGCTAATAACCTTTTACCTTAACATTCTTAGTAAACCATGTAAATAACCATAAAAATTGAAATTAGATTGATGCTTGTTAATTGATACTTTCCTACTCACTTAGAAGGATTGGAATTGAAACATGGCTTTTTTTTTTTTCAAAATTATGCAAACAAACCTCTTTTCTTTATGTAAATCCCAATATATCAATACCCTTCTTCTTCCCAACCCCACTATTTTTTCTTACCCAGCCCTCCGCTTGTGATGCTCCCCTACATTTCCTGCCCGCTTCTCCATTTTCCCCCTTCTACTACCCCCCCCCCCCCCCCTCTCTTCCCTTCCACCTTCCCTATTTGTACATACTTGGGATCTCCCGAGAAGCTACCAGGGTCCAGAGTGGCTGTTACTCAAGAACTCCCGAGGTACTCCCAAAGTCTCGAGTAAGAAGAGGAGTAACCACCATTTTTGGGTAGAATTCATCCTTAAAAATTGGCTGGTAAGGGATAGATGCGCGAAGTGATTATAAACTCACAAGAAGGAACTTGAACTTTCATGTAGGATACAATTAGATCATTACAGAAGGGCATGGTAAAAGCCTTTGTAGTGCTGTTAAAATTGACATCGAAATAAGAAGTCTTTGAAAGTAAAATTTATACGTGAAGACTCTTCTTGACAAAGAAAGGGTTCTAAAAAATTACTTTTACTGCTCAATTTCTATAAGATGTTAAAGATGAATACCAATAAAGTATTTTTTGACGATTTCTGGGGATGCATACTTTCGATCAACCTGGATCATCTGCCCAATTTTCTCTTCGAGTGTCATTCTTCTCATCAAGTCCTTGATTCTGTCACTCAATGGTTGCTTTGGGTCTTTGTATTTCAAGTACTCTGCTTCTGCCCAGAAACAAAATAGCACCAAAATCATCATTCGAACTGCCAATCTCGCCATGCCCATCACCCAATGATCAATCTGTTTTGTGTCTCTTATTTTCTTGAATATCAAAAACCCTGCATCAGATCACAATTTAATGGGATTTAGCCCGCATGTAAGGTACTCATTCAAATTTTTATTTTAATTCTTCTAATCATTTAGTAAAATAATATTTTTTCATCACATCAATAACTTTCCTTCTTTTTAAATCACGCATTCTTCATCAATCTATCATTTCATAATACATTCTTCCAAAATAACGTGACTCAAACACACTACAAGAAATTTCCGATATTATGAAATCTCAAAATGGGTTTTGCCCAAGCCCCTAAATTTCAAATACCAGCGTTGATTTCATACCAGCGTTGCCCAAGCCCCCAAATTTAATGGGATTTAGCACACATGTACCCTGATCTTTAAAATTTTCATTTTCCCTCCTCTAATAACACATTCTTTAATAAAATAACATTGATTTCATACAGTAGTGTGTAGCTTTTAGCTTGACGTGTTCAAGTGGAATGCGGGTTCTCTAAATTTTCTCACCTTCATCATCTTTGACATTGAAGTGGATTTGTGTTTTATAATATATTCTTTCCCAATCAACTGTCGCAAGCAATGCAGTATTATAATAATTTCTGTTTATCTTATCGTGGGTATGGTCTGTATGGATTGGAATCTCCGTTGTATCTGACAAGGCTGCCTCATCCATTGCAATATCTAAAGATTGATTTTTGGATATTATACCAAGAATATGCTTGTGTGAGGGGAGGGCGTAGGACCCTATGTACATATATTATGTACACCAAGCATATTCCTTATATAACAGTCTATTTGAGTGTATTTTTGAATTATATTTTAGAAAATATATTTTAAAAATAATGAAGATGAAACAACAGCATGCACCTGGGTTTAACCCCATTAAAATGAGCTTTCTCATTATTTGAAGGTACATCAATTCTTAAAAACTTACTAATGGCATGTTTTAATTATTGCATAACACCTTAAAATTCAAAATGTCAAAAATACCCTCACTTTTTAAAATCAATTTCCAAAAATAACTTTCCCATTCCTTCACTTTTAAATATCCTTCGCCATTTTTATTTGAAGGGTAAATTGGGAACATAAATTCTTGGGCATGCAAATTTCCGCAAACGTCAATTCTAGATGTGTTTTTCTCATAACTTTCCACAATTTTGTCAATGTGGCCCCAATAGATGGAGAAAATGAAATTGACAATATTGACATTTAGAAATGTCGTCGATGTAACTCAAGATTAAAATGTGTCACTAATGTCATTATAACCTTGCAAGAATCTTTCGTAGAAGCAGAAGAGAAAATGTCTTTGAAATCAATGTATTTCCTTTGAATAAAGTAATTTTCAATAAGAAAAAATAGCATTGAAATCGATTTTTATTGACCAATCAGAATTCTCTCCCAGTGTTTATAAAAGTCTTGTATCTCTCAACATTACCCTTTAAATTCCTCTTAATTTTAAATATCTATTTACTTTGACAACATCATAACGAGGATATCAAGCATGCCCTAAATGAGATCGTCACAATGTAATATACAATAGGGATATTTTCAAAAATGTCCAATTTTATGGGTGTCAATTGAAAAGTATCATTTTCTTATAATTCTTGCAAAAATGGCTAAATTTGATACTAAATTGTCTATTTTACCCTTAATGAAATGATTACTCTAATTGTATTTTTTTTTTCTAATTTGACACATATTTCAAGAAGAGCAAGTGGCTTCCATGAGAAGCCACCATATAGATGTGACAATTGAGCTGAGCGGCTCGTACTGTTCACGCCAACGAGCCGCTCAGACTTGTAAAAAAAGGAGCCTGAGCCTGCTTGGCTCATCACTGTAGACGAGCCGGCTCATGGGCTCATCCAAGACGAACCCACGAGCAGGCTCGTGTGTATATATTAAAAAAAAATGTAAGGACGAGCCACGAGCCGAGCGGCTCGTCCAATTAAAAAAAAAAATTAAATTCAATGACCATTTTGGTCCAATTAGATCTTTTTCTATTGCAAAAACTATTGACTATCGACGTTCATTATCTCGCCAAAATTTAATTAAATTCAGAAGAGGTAATTAAATTTTGGCGAGATAATGAACGTCGATGGTCAATAGTTTCTGCAATAGAAAAAGATCTACTAACACCTCATGTTAGCACTATAGTTTCGGAGTCTGCTTTTAGTGTAGGGAAGATGGTTCTCTCCGAGGTCAGGAGTCGACTAAAAGAAGATATTTTGGAAGCGTTAATGTGCGTGAAAGATTGGGAAGGCGATAATTATTGAATTCAAGATAAATATGCCGAAATTGCATTTAACCAAGTAAGTGATATTTAATTTCACCATAATCATCACAAAATTTAATTTTCATACATTTATAATATTTTTAAAAAAATTGTACACGTAACAAGTTGTTTGTGTACACTTTTTAACTCCGCCTAATAAAAATTGAAGTAGCCGATCCTAAACCCGGATAAAGGAGGAAGATCTATCTTTATTTTTTTATTTATAAAAAATAAAAATGTTTTGAAAAATGTATATTTAAAAAATGGTTTACAAAATGTGTTTATACTTTACATATATATATATATATATATATATTTTCAGGTTTAAGTATAAAATGGTAAACAAAAAACATATTACTTAACAAAACAATTTTTGTTCTTATTTTTTAAAAAATTATAAATGTTTTTGAAAATGTATATTTAAAAATTAATCACAAAATGTGTGTGTGTGTGTGTGTATATCTTTTACAATTAAACTAGTGTATAAAAAAACGAGCGACGAGCCGAGCGCTCGGCTCGTTTTGGGCGAGCTCGCCCAAACGCCACGAGCCACGAGCTTGGCTCGTGCTCGCACTAGCCGAGCTCGTGTTGGCATCGGCCGAGACGGCTCGGCTCGGTCCATTGCCACCTCTACCACCATACTTGTAATTATTATCAAGATGAGTTCATTTGCTTACATTTTTAATTAGATATTAACTAAATATTGTAGGAAAATTGAAGAAACAAATAAGTATATGATTCCAACTTTGAAGATTTCATTTGATTTCAAGTCAACAAATTTAATCTCCTCCAAATTTGAAGTTGATTCGGCTCTCATAATTTCTTGGTAGAATGTATTTTTCTTTGAAATCGTGTTTTTATTGATAAGTTTAGGGTTTAGTAGTTATTATATATTTGATTTCATTGAATTGGATTATCCAAACAAGTAGTAGATATTTGTTGTAACATCATTCTTCAATCACCGGTAGATAATAATTTCATGTACTTCTGTATTGAGAACGTCATTAATGGTAGAATAACTTCTTTTAAAAATGGTGGTTGAAGTTGAAGAAGATGATAAATGTAATCCCGTCATGTCATTTTCGACATTTTATAAACGTCAAGAATGATAGTTTAAATGTAATTCTAGAATTTTCAAATGTCAAAAATAACATTAAACACTAAACAAACTTGGGAAACATTTTGGGTACAGCGTTTCACGTATTGCACGCGGCTAGCATCTTTGTTTTCGGTATTCGTTATTAGCTGATAATTTTTTGTTTATGGCATGCAGATATGAGAAATGTTATGAGATTCATTGTCTCGTACGGTGGTACATTCATCAACATGGACAACACGTGGAAGTGGTTAGGGGATCGAACAACATTAATTGTTATTCGATTTGATATTAGCTATGAAGAGCTTGTAAACATATTATTCGAGATATTGAATATTGACAGAATGAAGTTTCGAATTCAATTGAAATTTAAAGTTCCGAACATGAATATATCCCTTGTTGATGTAGTCGACGATGTGGATTTGCAATGGTACATTTATGTTCACACACAAGTAGTCTTGTGTGTAATTACATATCAATATGATGTTGGAGAGCATGAAGCGCGTGTCGGAGTAGACCGTTTCTCACCAATAGAATATGTATTGTGTGGACGTGACGAAGTGGGTGTGAGCGAAGTACAAGTGTCACAAAATATTCATAATGCAGATGTCTATTTGGGCGAAGGGAATTCGTATATTGGAAATGAAATTCAGTCGATGGATGGAACAAGTTGTTAATACTAGTGCTTTCATATTAAATCTCATCGAGTTGTTGTATGGTGGAACTGTATGTATTTTCCTTTTTTTCTTGACATTTCATGCATTTCTCGACACTTGAAAAGTTATTATCGACATTTTTATTCAGACCATTTTGACACTGGACATTACATTTGATCGGTGGTTATTTGCCAATCTCAACACTTGATATTTCAAGTGTCAGAAACGATAGTTCATAAATGAACCAGCCCATTTCAACAAAATCCAACTAAAAATTATGTAAAAATCTTATTAGAATTGATTTCCATGTGTAAACCCATCACCCTAACTGACTCAATCAAAAGCCAACTAAAAATCATGAAACAAAATCAGTGGTTATTGATCAATTTCTAGGGAGTTGGTAACATTTAATGCATGAATTGATATTTGTACTTTTTCAAATTGATAGCATAGATTATGTGTCAAATTTCTATTTGTTACACAATTTTAATTATTATATGAGAACATTTGTAATAGTAGTGGAATTTGATTTTTTCATTAAGGGCATTTTGGTCTAAATTTTAGTAAAATGGACATGTAAGAAATTTTGGATATTTTTACAAATGGCAATGAAAAAATGGGCATTTTTTTAAATTTCCACTATACAATATAACTAATCACGACCATTACGAAGAATTAGCCTAAAAAACACATGCTTAATAGCACCAACACCATCACGCGCATTAAAAATCTCGCCATGGATGTCAACAAATGATGCCTCGTGCGAAAACTAGTATGATTTCTTTTTTCTTTTTTACTTGAAGAAGAGGAGAAGGAGAGCTCGTCCCCAAGTACTCATAAGCAGATTGCAAAGTGCAGAAAAAGGAAAATTAGAGAATAAAATGAATTGTATTATTCATTATTCTACACTCTCTTTGATTTTAAATTACAGGTATTTCAATATTCCATCCAATTGGGATACATCTTAAATTAGTAACCTAATTCTCCATTAATTAACCTGAAATCTGATTCAACTAAATCCATTGCCATCACAGCTAATTTTGTCATACTTCGTTTTCAAGAAAATATAACTAAAAATAGATGTATATTCTCTAAAATTTACATTAACATGATGTTTTTTGGTATACAATGTCTTCAAACTCATATATCCTACATCTGCTTATATGCAGTCACAAAGGGAAAGCTTCTTTCCCATGGATTTCTCCATAATTCTCCCAAGATTTATAAATATTCATCTCGATGTAAGACTATAAGTCCTCGCCAATTGTTACGATAATTCAATATGGTGAAAAAAAAAAATTTAAGAGAAAAATTGCAAACCCCATTTTCTATAATCTCTCTTTAATAATGATACAAACCCTAATGGCGACCCTTTGTTTATGAGAAAAATGAGAGGAAATTACAATAATGAAATCCATAAACTATTTTAAATGAAATTTTGTGTCGGGGTCTCTGCCTCCCTTGCCCCTTGAGGAAGACTTACAACCCCTAAAGAGACTCTATCGCAAAGGTCGATTCGCGTATAGATTGTTAAGACTATTACTAGTTGCAATACAGTAAAGTGTAGAAATAAAACTTATCGATCGATCGAGTCTCGTGACAGCACGATGTCTAAAGCGAAATTGTTCGTCGATAACTGCTGCAACTTTTGTGGACAATCGCCTCCAGGAAACAACGATCAAATAAACTAATTGTGCAGCAATCACAAATGATTTTCAGAACTCTCAAGTGTACTCCAAAAAATATATAAAATTGAGTATAATATTTTTAATAGGAAGATAGAATTTCATTTTTTTAATAATCTTCTAATCCCAAATGTGTGTTTATATAGGAAGAAATTTGATGTAACTGCCTCCACCATGATCTAGTATTATTTGCAGTTTTTATGACCAGTGGTAATTGATTATTAATGCTGGACAATTAAAAACGATCATATTTTACTGGCTAGTTGACCCATTAAATAATTCTGAAAACGATCAAAAACTTATTATTAGAATCAAGAAAGCCCTAGGCCCCAATCAAAGACATTTTAATATAATACGTGAGGTGTGATTTGAACCCCTGGCCTCCAACACAAATTTCACAATTTTCACCAGTTGGGCACTTCATCTGAATTAATTATTTTTTTCACATATTATATTTATTGTATAAATATCTAACAATCCTCTACATGAAAGAAATAAAATGAATATAAATAATATTCTGAAGTACGGTAGAAATCACACAGGCTTAGGTGTATCGACTCGAACATTGACTTTGCATATTCTATCGAGTTTGCTAATTGTAGAGTGAACCATGTCTTGAACTCCACAATTATGGTTGCAAACTGAGACAATAGAACACACGCATGACATCTAAAACAATCATTGAGTTCTCGCAATTGTGTTCATTTCTGCCATGAACTTTCCCAATTTCTTTGAGTGCTCTAGAGAATTAGCCTCAATTCTCATAGGAAGCGGCCCCACTTCCACACTCAAATAGGTACTTCTATCAAGGGTGCACTGTATCTAAACACACCACTAAATCTCAGCTATAGTAAGCATTAAGAGCATTTGATCATCCTCTAATCAATACAGTTGGTACTACTTATCATAGGGAGGGGTTTGGAATAAATTCAATGTAGTACCCCCACAGACCACTCCAATAACTTTGTTATCCTGTTGAACCTTGTCCATGCGATCTCCAATAGCAAGGTTGGGTTTTCGTTATAGGTGATCTAGTTTGTAATAGGCTTTAGCCCCATCCTCCTTGATATTTTCTGAACTTGCTCTCTAGCTAATCCTTTGGTTAATGGGTCAACAATATTTTCACTTGACTTCACATATTCAATAACTATAACCCAATCCTTAAGCAACTAACACACATTATTGTGCCTCCTACGAATATGTCTAGAATTTCCATTGTGGGATGATTTTTTTTTTACTGTCACAATGGACATGGATAGCTGGAAGTGGTTTGGACCACAAAGGAGCATTCATAAAAAAATTCATTAACCATTCAGCTTCTTCACCTGCTTTATCCAATGCTAGGAACTTTGATTCCATAGTAAATCTTACAATGCAAGTTTGCTTAGTGAATTTCCAAGATATAGCACCACCCGCTAACATAAATACATATCCACTTGTAGATTTACTTTCATTGCATCAGAAATCCAATTAGCATCACAATATCCCTTAAGTACAGTAGGAAATTTAGTGTAATATATTCCCTGGTCTAGAGTGTATCTCAAATATCTCAAGACTCGAATGAGAGCATCCCAGTGTTCACTGTTAGGATTACTAGTACACCTGCTAAGTTTATCGACGCATATGCTATATCAGGTTTGGTACAGTTCATGAGATACATGAGACTAGTGATCACTATAGCATATTCTAAAGTAGAAACACTAGGACCTGAATGTTTTCTCAAATGACGGCTTGCATCATAAGGTGTTTTAGCAAAAATACAATTGTATTGGTTAAACTTCTTAAGTACTTTTTCTACATAATGTGATTGGGTTAAAGTAATTCAGTCAGAATGTATTACTATTTTAATTCCTAAAATAACATCAGCAACACCCAGATCTTTCATTTCGAAGTACTTTTTCAGAAACTGTTTAGTCTTATTAATCACATCTAAACTAATTCTCATCATCAACATATAAGCAAATTATAACACCACTATTATAATCAAATTTGATATTTATGCATTTATCAGTTTCATTTATCACATAACCATTAGATGTCAAAATTGTATCAAAATTTTCATGTCATTGCTTGGGAGCTTGTTTAAGACCATAAATAGATTTTTTAAGTCTGCATACTTTATCATCAAGACCTTCTACCACAAATCCCTCAACTTGGTTCATATAAATTTCTTCTTCTAAATTTCTATATAAAAAGACAATCTTGACATCTATTTTGATATATGATAAGATTATACAATGAAGCAATTGCAACTAACATCCTAATAGAGATAATCTTAATAACTGGTGAATATGTATAACAAAAAAGTCAACTCTTTTTTTTTTTTTTTGCTACGGGTCTTGTTTTAAACTTATCAATCGAACCATCAGGTTTAAGTTTTTTCCTAAATAGACATCTACACCCAATAGTTTTACATCCTCGAGGCAAGTTTACTAATTCTCAAGTGTTATTAGACATAATGAAATCATATTCACTATTTATAGATTCCTTCCGAAGTATAAAATCTGGTGAAGACATAACTTCATCAAATATACTAGGATTATCCTCTACTGAGTAGGTTAGAAAGTTAGGAACAAAAGAAGTAGAAGTCCTAGATCTTTTGCTTCTCCTAACTTTAGCTTTTTCTAATTCAGTAGGCTCCTCTCTAACACTATGAGGAATACTAAGAGAGGTACTTGGTCCTGCAGACTTTTCTTTAAAAGGGAATCTATTTTCAAAAAAATATACATATCTAGTTTCAAAAATTGTGTTCTTTTCAATCAAAATATTTTTAGAATCAATGACTAAAAATTTGTATGCATTACCGTGAAGAGCATAGTCTATGAACACACAATTAACAGTTTTTAGAGCAAGTTTAGTTCTCTTAGGTGTTGGAATTGATGCCTTATCTAAACACCCCGACACTTTAAAATTTATATAAAGGTATTCTACCTTTTCACAATTCATAAGCGGATTTATCATTTTTCTTATTGAGAATTCTGCTAAGAATATAACATGCAGTAAGAAGGGATTCCCCCATATGTTAAAAGGTAATTCAAAAGAGTTTAGCATTGAAATGACCATATCCTTTAGAGTTCTATTTTTTCCTTTCAGCTATACCATTAGATTGGGGAAAATAGGGTGGAGCAATCTCATGAATAATATCATTACAACACAAACTTGATCAAACTCACCTGTATATTCTCATTCCCTATCAGATCTTAAAATTTTAATTGTTTTGTCTAACTGGTTTTCTACTTCAGTTTTATATGAAATAAATTTTGAACAACTTTCATTCTTACTCTTAAGAAGATAAATGTAACAATATCGAGAACAATCGTCAATGAAAGTTAAAAAATATTTATTTGCACCACGAGTAATATATCCTTTTAAATCACATAAATCCGAATGTATTAAACTTAAAACTAAAGTAGTTCTATCAACATGTGGAAATGATTTTCTAGCATACTTAGATTCAACACACGTTTCACATTTAGTATTTAGAAACTTATCTGTTTTGAGAATGTTTCCCAATCTCATTAATTTTTAGTAGAATGTATGTTAACGTGTCAAAGTCTAGCATATCATAAATTATAAGAATCCAACAAGTAAACAGAAGAAGTAGAAGCTTATTATTGATCACAGAAACATTTAGTTTAAATAGATTCTCATCTGCATACTCTTTTCCAACACAAGTACCACCCTTAGATAGTACAATTTGACCACTTTCAAAAACAATTTTAAATCCTTTTTTTACTAAAATAGATTCAGACATTAGATTTTTCCTAATATCATGTACATAAAGGATATCCTTCAAACTGGGGATATTTCCAGAAGTAAATCTAAGTTTCACATTTTCTTTTCGTTCAATTTTGGAGGAGGAAGTATTCCTCATAAACATACATTATCCATCACTAGTAGGAGTGAATGAAGAAAATACACCCCTCGTGCAACAAATGTGTTTGATAGCTCTAGAATCTACCCATCAATCTGTCATGTTGTTTACTAGATTAACTTCTGTTACCATAGCAGAGAAATTATCATCTTCTACTACATGTGTCTGATGCTTCATAGGTTTTCTTTTTCTATTTCGGCAATCCTTTGCAAAGTGATATGATTTACCACAAACAAAACAGTCACCAACATTTTTATTTTTAAATTGGGGTTTAGACCGATTGTTCTTTCATATGAATTGTTTCCCCTTGATTTTGCTTTCAAAGTTCTGGCTTTTGGTAAAATTTTCAACAGCTTTCTTACTACCAAAACTTCTTTCAATAAGATTGACTTTTGTATTCAAATATGATCTCTCCCTACGTTATGTCGTTATATCGTCCTCTCCAATCCTAATTCTGATAATCAAATCATTTAATGACATTTCTTTTATTTTATGCTTCAAATTGTTTTTAGTCTCTTTTCAAGAATGTGGTAATTTTTCAATTATAGCAGACACTTGAAAACCCTCAAAAATTTTATATCCCTCAGAAATAATTTCGTGAATTATAATATGTAATTCTTCAACTTGACTTACCATCGTTCTAACGTCATCTATTTTAAAATTTAGAAATTTTCCCACAACAAATTTCTTAGTTCCAGCATCTTCAGTAGTATATTTCTTTTCTAATGATTTCCATAATTCTTTAGCAGATTTACATAACCAGTAAACATAATATAAATCCAACGTCAAGTAATTTAAAATATAGTTTCTGCACATATAATCTTTATGTTCCCAATTACCTAAATCTGATATTTCTTTATCGGTAGGCTTATTAGCGTCATATTCAATAGCATCTATAACTTTAAGAGTTGTCAAATAAAATCGTAACTTCATTTGTCATCTCTTAAAATTCTTTTCATCAAATAATTCAGACTTTTCAGAATACTTAGGAACATATATATATATCTACTACATACATGGCAACTAATTAAAAACATAATTTCGCTTTAGATTGTTAGAACTATTACTAGTTGCAATAAAGTAAAATGCAAATAAAACTTATCGACTGATCCAGTCTCGTGATAACACGATATCCTAAAGCGAAATTGTCTGTCGATAACTGCTGCGACCTCTGTGGACAATCACCTTGAGGATATAACGACCAAATAAACCAATTGTGTAGCAATCACAAATGATTTTCAGAACTCTCAAGTGTACTCTAGAAAATATATAAAAATTGAGTATAATATTTTTTTAATAGAATTATAGAATTTCGTTTTTTTAATAAATTTCTAATCCCAGATGTGTGTTTAAGAAAATTGATGTAATTGTTTCCACCATGATATAATATTATTTACAGTTTTTTTGGTCAGTGGTAATAAGTTGTTAAAAACGGTCATATTAGGCTAGTTGACCTATTAAATAATTTAAAAAACGATCAAAAAATTATTAATAAAATCAAGAAAGCCCAAAATATAATGTGTGATATGTGACTCGAATTTCTAACCTCCCACACAATTTTCACACTTTTCACTAGTTGGACACTTCATCTGAATTAATTATTTCTTTCACATATTATGTTTATTGTATAAATACTAACAATATACTCCGTACAACAATAATAATTAGACTATAGCCTATAGCTATAGTTGATAAAATAAATGTTTGAAAAGTTGTGGTCTGTTGTTAAAATTAATTATTGATTTTGACTTAAATTAAAATCTTGATAGTATAAATTTTAGGTAATTTCTATTGGTAAGTTTCATTCGTGGCAATTATACTTTTACTTTGGTTCGTTTAGGTAAATTATAATTCAATTTTGTTTAATTAAATAATTATATTATAATTTAATTTTAATAGAGTAACTCCATCTAATTATGTCACTCGGATGACAAAAATTGATGACATTGCTGTTACGCCTCATTCAACAAGGCTCTATCAGCCATACAATAGGCAAGCCTAGCCCTGCATTCTACACCATCATCCTTCTTGGCCAATTCAAGGCCCTTCGTAGTCGAAGTGATGAATCCACCAAGCCCCTATTTGAACCACATTCTCATTCTTCCACTTATTTTCAACCACACATTTTTCAATAAAATAATATTTTCTATCACATTAATATTTTTTCCTTATTTTTCAATCACATATTCACCGTCACATCACAAAAAAATACATTCTCACCTAAAAAATATGCATCAAACACACTCCAAATCTCCATGTAGCGACCTAACCTTTATGGACGAGAAAAGGCAATGCAAAACATTGTAGCACGAATTCAAAACGAATGGCCTCTAAGCATGTGGGACACATTCCCTAGAATATCTTCTATACAAAAATCTTCTATGATTGAATGATATAACCCCATGTAGCAGTCATTCCATCAAGTCAACTCATTAGCCTACTTTTGCATGTCATGCCTAGGTCTTAGGGTGGCTAATAGTTAGAAACATTAAATGCACTTAAGCATAGGAACTGATGGAATGACGCTTATGACAAGCGTCTCGGTCGTTAAATGAGGCAACATACCTCTTCATCCAAATATTATCATTTCTCCTCTTCTGCTATAAAACTTCACATTTAATGTCATTTGAA
Organism: Fraxinus excelsior; assembly: GCA_019097785.1. Lineage (NCBI taxonomy): Eukaryota > Viridiplantae > Streptophyta > Magnoliopsida > Lamiales > Oleaceae > Fraxinus > Fraxinus excelsior. The sequence continues at coordinate 24,309,929 of CM032643.1, read as the reverse complement.
ATTAACGCGATTTTACACTCAACCGTAATATTGCTCTTTCTCTAGTTTCACGCTCTAAATTGATTCTACCATAACCCCAAGTATTCAAACACTTTTATAGATAATAATGTAAATAGCACGTCACACACCCAAATATATATACAAGTTAACTTGACCATCAGAATACATGTGGTCGCATCCTCCACCTTCAAAAAAACCACATGCTTGTAATATTTTGTTCAAGTGTGCAGGAAAAAAGGTTAAGCGAGCGTGAATGGAGTAAAGATGAAACGGCCATGTCACCCGTGCGAAAATCTAGGTGAACAATGACAATTGATAAATGATGCATGTCATTTGTTTTAATGAAATTTTACTTATTTCATGTTAGTTTTACTCATAATAGGTGTATCAAACGGACTCTAAAACTCTTTCCCAACAAAAGAGAGACACGTGCAAAAAAGTTGGCTTAGCAAATATTTCAAAGAGGGCAATATAAACAAGAAATCCTTTTCTTTTTCCATGCAAGAATACCCCAAAATCTTGTTCTCCAAGAAAACAGATTAGAGATTATCTCACAGCACCTGAAGAGGAACCATCCCAAGAAATGAATATCTAATTTTGAAGAAATCTAAACAACTAATGTAAGAAGGAACAAGAAAACTCAAGACACACGATGTGTTTTTTTAAATGTCCCACAGAATTCACCTTTGTACTCCATATTCTGTAAAACCCATTTGTGTCCCGGATTGCGATTTGCCTGAACCCATTTGTACACCATATTTGGTGTAACCCGCCTTGAAGCCGTCTCTATTCCTTGGTCGTGGAATCAACAAGTTATTTTTCACATTCAAACAGGAACTCTGTCATTCAAGATGGAAGGAGCAGCAAATTATCAAATGAGTTATGTGGAACCAGCTAGTGAATTGATACAGGAGGAAGATCGTGATACTCTCGTTTTAAATCTTCCTGGTGTGTCCCTCATACTTTCGATTTCTATATTGAATCGTTTTGCTACAAATGATCGTAAGGAAGACGAGTCAAACTATGTCACGTTTGGTTCAGTAATATCTAGTTGAGCATATTCATCACTATTACTAGAAGAATAGGAAAAAAAAAAAAAAAAAACAGAAAAAAATAGTTGATTTTGAATTGAGGGAACTTCTAAGCTAGCTAGCTCTAGACCGACTTCTGGAGAACATTATGCCTGTATTCAGTTTAGCTAAAAGTTATATTTTATAGATCTTGATAAAAATTGATAAAAGTTGTGTATTCCATAAAATGTGTGATTGAAAATGAGTTCTAGAAAATGGGGTGCATATGACATGGGCCACTCTTTGTTCTTTATGTATTTTCCACTTTGAAAACTGATATTGCTAATCTATTAGTCATTATCATCAATTGAGCATGAATGCATGATTGTATAACAAATTATGGGTACACTATGATCCATTTTACTCTATAAATGAAGTTATGGAATGCCGAAAGTATATTGTATTCTACAGGGTTTAAGAAAGACCTGTTGAAAGCTCAATTAACTAGTGAATCCAGAATCCTGAAGATCAGTGGAGCGAGGCAACTTGAGGATAACAGGTGGGTCGGTTTTGATAAGGATTTTCCGGTTTCGCCAAATTGTGACACCCAAAAAATCAGTGCAAGATTTGACAACAGCAAGCTGTTTGTGACTATGCCAAAACTGATTAGTCCAGCAGAAAAAAAAGACAGCAAACTGCAACCCTTAGAAACCCGGAAACCTCAGAAACCCACAGAGGAGCCATTCGACACTCCAGAGAAGAATGAAGAACGAGCCAGCCAAGAAAACGTACCAAGTGATGATCAAAATAAGCAGAATGGTACCAAGAATGTTCCTGAGAAATCACATGTTAAGGAAGAACCAAAAAGCCAAGAACAAGCAGGCGAAAAGACCTTGGCAAATGTTGATAAAGAAAAACAGATTGATGCCAAGAATGTTCCCGAGAAATCACATGAGAAGGAACAAACAGAATCCTCAATTGCGAAAAGCCAAGAATTAGCTGCTTGTGGCCCAGCGGCAACGTTGAAGATGGCAAGGCAAAAGATGTACATGGTTCTGTCTGTTCTGTTGGCTTTTCTTATTGGCCTTTATGTTATTAATCTGGTTTGGTATTTCAAGAAAGCTGAAAATTGAGGATTGAACTTTTGTAAATAATTAATGTAACAATTCAAAAAAAAAAAAATGTATCTCTAACTAATTGAATCGCTCTGTATAGTGAACGATGGATCATATCAAGTCTGATAAAAAGGATTTATGGGCCGAGCTAAACACATTGAGAATAAGAATTTAGTTGTACTTACACGTAACATAGAAAGTCAATTTGTAACATAAAGTAAACGATTGATTTAGTTTTTGACAAGTCAACCATAGTAGTGGAATAATGACAGGGAGATCCTGGACTATGAAGTTGTGTTTTGACCACTAACTAGATGTCACTCAAATCGAATCAGGTCATATTAGAACCAACATTATAGTCAACAAAATTGGGGCAAAAGTAAAGTTCTAGGGTGTGTTTGAGCCACTTTATTTTGAAAAAATGTATTCTGAAATAGTAAATTGATGGAGAATGTGTGGTTGAAAATGAGTAGAAGAATGAGAATAAAAATTTTAATGTGTATCAAATAGGGGCCTAATTTTGCGAAGGTTGTATAACAAGCCATAGAAGGTGAACTTGCTTGACAATGCCATTTTGTGATTTTGGTTCGTAGCTTTCTTTGAAAGAAGGAAAGTCCACATGTAAATGATAAATCACGGTCAGTGAACGTGGTGATTGATGTAACAAGAACCTATAAATATAAGATACATAAGATAGCGTGGACTTATTTTGTCAAATTATTTGCAACCATCTCTAACTTGAGCATTGAAATCCAATCGGTCACCAAATTTTAAGAATTATAAGCAACAAAAAATTGTTCTACTAAATTTACAAAACATGTAGATAGAAATTGTTGTGATCAACTCTCGTGTTATTTGTTTCAGATTCTCATAATTATTTATTGTATATTAGTTAAGGTGGATTAAATCGTATGATACAGTTAGGGATGACAATGGGCGAGCCGAGCTCAAGCTCGTGAACCCATGAGTCGATCCGAGCCCACGAGCCATCGTGGGCGAGATCGTTGGCTCACTTCCAAAACGAGCCAGCGAACCCGGCTTGCTCGACTCGTGCTCGTGACTCGTTTTTGACTAGCTAGCTCGGCTCGGCTCGATTGTCACCCCTAAATACAGTAAATAAAGAAAGAAATTATTTATTGTATTGTCGAATCCTATTCAATGTTGCGTAGCAATCATTATCTTTTATTATTTATTTTAAGCGCGTAATAAGCATTGTCGACGTTCAAAATTGCATGAACAAGATTAAGGCCAACTAAGAGTGCAGAAAATAGTCTAAAAGATACAATGAAGAAGAATGTTAGATTGTCTCTGAAACAATTACTTCTTTTTTACAGATAGTCTAGAATATTCAAAGGGTTCGCTGGGGTTTTTCTCCTTAATGTATTCCTTTAGATTTTCTGTCTGCCTCTGGCGCCATCTTTGTTTTCTGAGCCTTTTATAGTAGAAACATAACAACGTCTAATCCTCATGTCTTATCAACCCAGAGACTGAGCCGAGCTGATTGGGGTGTTGTCCTAACGGGATTGGCGCCCGACCTTAACGTTGTACTGTTGACTGAGGACGATGGGACTTGTTGATCCCGGTAGTAAATGCATTGTCTACTAAAGCAGGCTAAGACTTCTGATTGGAGGAATAGGTGGGCGCTGACACAGGACCTTTCCACGTGTATATCTTTGGTTTGATGCCCAAAGATCTTGTCAGTGATCCGTAATCATTAGCCACTGTAGCGTCTTGGAAGACTACAATGGCTTGTTGGGGAAGCTATGCTCCTGCCGACCTGATCTCGCATAACCGAACTCCCATTTCCTCGTCCTCATGGGGACATGACAGTCCGAGCTCAACGACCTCGGAGGTCGGTGTCAACAAGCATAATCTTAGATTCTTAATGAATCGTTGATCCAAGTCTAAGATAAATAAAATTAGAATATTAGCTAGTAATCAAATATTTCTCAAGAAAGGTTATATTTTAATTTGTCTTTATTTAATCACGTGCTTCAAAACTGTGGCAATGTCATTTTCATTACTTACTTTTAATCTACATGAGATAATGCAAATCGCACTTTCGAAAAAGAGATAAAGTAGACCAAAAAAAGGGCCTATATACAATGGAATTGAAATACGAATGATTCAAAAGGGCAAATAAAAAAAGTATGACAAAAGTTAAATATAATTGACATTTGTGAATTACTTATAATTGTATTTGTGTAATAAAGACGACAATTTTTCTCATGTCGTTGGAAAGAGTTGCTCAAGAATTTATTCCAAATAAGCAAATAGTTATTCAAGAAAAACATTTCAAAGATATTTTATCCTTGAAATCGATTCGACCCGTTGATTTTTTTATCAAATATCGGGTCGTTTTTGGGTTGAGATTTTATTCGATTTTAGTGATCATGTTGGGCAAGCTCAATCCAAGCTAACCCCTACATATACATGTCTTAAATACATCTAATGTTTCGTCTATATACATTCTTGAAAAAAAAAATTGAAGACATTTTATCTTTGAAATCAATCCGACTAGTCGATTTTTTCAAGTGTCTTTTCGTGTTGAGATTTCAATCGATTTTGGTGATCGTGTTGGGCCAAGTTCGATCCATCCTCACCAATCACCCTATTTATAGGATCTAGGTCTTAAATATATCTGCTATTTCGTATATATATATCGTTTTTGTGTTGAGATTTGGTGATCTACACGGCTAAGCATGATCCATCTTTGCTAGTCACCCTTACTTATATGATCTAAGTCTCAAATACATATGACATTTTGTCTATACAGAGAGTAGTTATGACAAAAACACTAGCCCCGCTTCGAATGGAGCGAAAAAAAAATCCGCCATAACGAGTTGGCGGGAGGATGGGGCGAGGATCGATGCCCCGCCTTGGGTCACGGGGCGGGGCGGGGCAGGGCTAGGATGCCCTGTCCTGTGAAGAATAAAAAATAATAATTAACTACAAATTAAAAAAAAAAATAAACCGAACAAGTCGTACCCCGCATCCGCCCCACCCCCCTCTAAGACGAGGTGGGACGAGGGTGCTCCGGGCCCGAACTTGCCCCGTTGCTATCTCAAATAGAGAGAGAGAGGATTAACCTAACCCTTTCTCCATGTTCACTCATAATTATTTTTCTATTTGGCTTGCCCTCAGGGCACATCTTCAAGTGGAAAAAGGAGGTGGAAAAAGGAGGTGGAAAAATTCCAGCTTTGTTTGAGGCTGCCTTTTCAAGGGTTCAAATTCTGAAATATGGATTTGACCCTTGTGTAAGTGCAGTGTACAAACAGCCTTCTACCTTTTACCCTTGAAGACATAATCTGCGATTTACCTATTTCACCAAAGCCCATAACAGGTGGGGGTCAATGACGTGGTTCACCCTTTATTTTTCCATTTGGCTTTGCTTTATCAAGTGCCAATACTTTTCATCTCCCATACACTACCCCATTAATACTGTTCATATTATATCTTACGTTAATTAATTAAATAATCGAAGAAATTTATACACGTATATATATAAATCTCTCTCTTTCCATCTCTTCTGTACTCCGATTCCGAAGGGTCAATTATTCTGCACAAGAAGAAGAGAGTTGAAACAAGGCTTCTCAAGAATACTATACGGTGAAACAAATGCAATTTCTTCAATTCTTTTTAATTATATAAATACTTTTCGGCTTATTTTTCTTGTGTTTTCTGCTTTTTGTCTTGATAAAGTTGGGTTTTTTGGCAGGTTTTTCTTGATAAGTTTGGATGATCCTTTGTTTATATACGTGTTTATGTATTTTTTGGTGGGTGGGTGGGTGATTTATGGGTCTTGTGGTTTGAGTTTTTTCTTGTTAATTTGGTCATTTGTTTATGTTTTTTTTTAAATAAAGAAATCAACTTTTTTTCTCCAGATTTAATTATTTCTGCTTCTTTAAATTGTAATTGCTTATTAATTTTTGTTTTCATGAACAGAAAATGGATGCATTAATGCATTTATTGATCTCGTAAAAACAAAACATGAGTATGGATCTGTGAAAATTACATTAATCTTCACTAATTTTCCCGGGAAAATTGAAACTTTAATTGCCAATTTTCTGGGAAATCAAATTTTAATATTTCCTGTTGCTCTGATTTGATTTTTATTGTAATCTGCTCAGATCTGATTTCCTTTCTCATGACAACTTTTTTTAAAAAATAAAAAATATGCTTAAAATGAACTTTTTAGCTGTTATTTTTTCCTGAACAGTTGACTATATGTATGCATATATGTACACAGATTCTCAGATTTCAGGGGAAAAATTCTAGTTGAGATTGAATCTATTTCCCCTGTAATGTTTGCAGGTGGGAACAGCATGGTATTTAAGTGATTCCCAACTCATCTGTTGCTAAATCTTGTGTTTTGGCGAAGACAAACGGCATATTTCGAGACTTTGAAGTTTTTGTGTTGACGGAGTTCTGTAATACGTGGAGCACATCTGAGACAATGATGATGTTTGATGATATAGGGTTCTGTGGTGATCTTGATTTCTTCTCATCTGCTCCTCTCAAGGAAGCTGATGTGTGTGGCCCACAACCAGAGCCAGTTGTAGAGGATGATTATACTGACGAGGAGATGGATGTGGACGAACTTGAGAGGAGGGTGTGGAGAGATAAGATGCGACTCAAAAGACTGAAAGAAATGAATAAAGGTAAGGAAGGTGTTGATGCTGCCAAGCAGCGGCAGTCTCAAGAGCAAGCAAGGAGGAAAAAAATGTCAAGGGCACAAGACGGGATCTTGAAATACATGTTGAAGATGATGGAAGTTTGCAAAGCACAAGGCTTTGTTTATGGAATTATCCCCGAGAAGGGCAAGCCGGTGAGTGGGGCATCTGACAATCTTCGGGAGTGGTGGAAGGATAAAGTCCGATTTGATCGTAATGGACCAGCTGCCATAGCAAAATATCAAACGGAGAATGCAATCCCAGGGAAAAATGAGGGGTCGAATCCTGTTGGTCCAACCCCTTACACGCTGCAGGAGCTCCAGGATACGACCCTTGGTTCACTTTTGTCTGCTCTTATGCAGCACTGTGATCCCCCTCAGAGGCGGTTCCCATTAGAGAAAGGTGTTCCACCGCCATGGTGGCCCACGGGGAAGGAGGAATGGTGGCATCAGTTGGGTTTGCAGAAAGATCAAGGCCCTCCACCGTACAAGAAACCCCATGATTTGAAGAAGGCATGGAAGGTGGGTGTTTTAACGGCCGTGATCAAGCACATCTCTCCTGATATTGCCAAGATCCGAAAACTTGTGAGGCAGTCAAAGTGTTTACAGGACAAGATGACAGCCAAGGAGAGCGCAACTTGGCTCGCCATCATTAACCAGGAGGAAACTTTGGCTCGAGAACTATACCCCGATCAATGTCCACCTTTGTCCTTGTCCGGTGGGAGTGGAACTTTTACTATGAATGATAACAGTGAGTACGATGTTGAAGAGGTGGATGACGAGTCTCCCTTTGACGTACATGAGCAAAAACCCAACCCCCTCGATTTGTTGAATATCGGGATGGAGTTCACTGATAGACTGCCAGTTCAACAGCAATCTCATCCAATGAAGGATGAATTAATTAACAACTTGGACTTCTCAAGGAAGAGGAAGCCAGAAAATGAACAGAACATCGTGATGGATCATAATATATATACTTGTGAGTTCCTTCAATGTCCTCAGAGTGATCTCTGCCATGGCTTCTCGGACAGGATTTCCCGGGACAATCATCAACTTGCTTGCCCTTACCGACATTCTTCTGAGTTTGGGAACTTCAATATTAATGAAGTAAAGCCAGTCACCTTTCCTCAATCTCTCATCCAGGCTAAATCAGTTGCTTTGCCTGTACGTCCAACTCCACCTCCCCTTGATCTCTCAGGACTTCCGGACGATGGGCAAAGAATGATTAATGAACTCATGTCATTTTATGATGATAATGTTCAAGGGAACAAGAACCCAAATGCTGGGGACTCTACAGTTACAAAGATGCAGTCTCTTCAGCTGCTGAGCACTCAGTCTCAACAGGGTAGCTTCTTTCACGGTCAAGGAATGGCTTTACCGTCCAATATTTTCGAAGAAACGAACATGCCCACTAATCATTCTATATTCCGCACAGCAGAAAATCAATTTGACCAGTGCAAGGTCGGAAATTCTCCTTTCAAATCCACCCCTAATGATAATTTCCAACTGATGTTTAGTTCCCCGTTCAATATACCGTCCGTTGACTATATCGAAGGGTTTTCAAGCCTTGCAAAGGATAATATGCCAAAGCAGGACATTACAATTTGGTATTAAGACGATTGCCAGATCGAAGAATTCACACACAACTGTTCTACCCCGTTCAGGTGCAATTTTATTGCCTGCCGTTTTCTTACTCTTTTTTTTTTTTTTTTAATATACACAATTATCTAGTAGTAGATGTTCCTGGCACGTCTGATAAAAAGAAGTTAAATCTTGTATATTGTATTGTATTGTATTGTCGAGTCCAGTACGGTGTAGGCATGATTGTCATAAGCGAAGTAAGGTATGGTTTTCTGAAGACATTTTACACATTCTCTGTTAAAATGGACAGATTTGTAGACCTTACATAAATAAGGTTAGTTTTCTTGTGATTTGTAAAACCACAAATTAAGGTTTGATGTCTATTGTGGTAACCAGTTAATGTTTAATGCTGGCTGTATTTTGTTGACTAAGTAGGTTATCTTTTGTCTACTTCATTGTCTCTGTGTGGACATCTCTTTGTAAATTAGTACAAGAGGAAAGTGATTGGTTGTTTCCAAGTTCATTCATGCCTTGTTATTGATGTTTGGTGGCTGGCATTTACTGTTGATAAACTGGTTAAAGAGTTTAAAAGTGGACCGGCGGCTTACACGTATGGGCCATCCATGACGACATCTTATTCAAGATTGAACAGTACGATGAACGAGATTTTGATTATTGCATTTCATTATAATCTTTTAGTATGATCCTCTTATGCTTGATTTGTGAGGACAATGACCTTGTCACATTAAAAAAATGTAACATAAAGCAAGTTTTTTTACCCTTTGTTTACTATCTTACAATTTTGACAAGATAGTTTAACAAGATACAATTGGCTCACAATTTTACTTATTTATTAAAATTTCACTTGTCGATCCTCAAAACTTGAATTTGATCTGTAGGTTATACGAGTTAGATAAGAAATTCGTAAGTTATAAATTGTAAGACGATTGCAATAATCACATTGAGTAAAACTTGATCTTCAAATGATTATAAGTCTCTGTTTAACACACATTTTTTCAAATTACATTTTTCCAGAATTCATTTTCAACTACACATTCTTGAATAAAATAATATTTTTCATCACATCAATAATTTTTTCTTACTTTTTAACCACGTATTTTTTATTATATCACTATTTAAAATACATTCTTTCATCGATAATATCCATCAAACACACTCTAAACTCACAGATCAAGTAGTACGATAAAGATAGAGTTAAAGTAACAACATTGTAGCATTTTTCCCAAGGTCAAGATCCATGGAAACTCATATTCTCAGCCAGTTAACAAAGGTTGTCATGTTAGCAAAAAAGTCGGGATTCAATGATCCTAAACCCATACATTGAATGATAATTTAGTGACATGAAACGCGAGTAGAGTCGAATTTTCTTAAAAATAAAGACAGTAAGGTGTGGTCAAGTTGTGAAATCTGATTGGACAACTTTGTCCTCATCCATTGGTTTGGATAAAAGTCTGCGAACTCCAACCAGCAGCCCCTTCCACAGAGAACAATATTAAAATATCAGAACTGAAGGAAATAAAAATAATAATGGGGTGCACATGAACATGAACCTAGCATATGTTTTGTCAATAAGCAAGTGTTGATCATTGGTTCATTGGTTTTTATTTTACTTTTTAATGAGTTTTTGGGAGGAAATGAAAATAATGATTTTTAGAGAATTTATGCTTAAAATATATGAAAAGTATTGAATTTACGTATAAAATATTTTATTATTTAAATGTATGATTAAAAATGAGTATATGAAATAAGGGTCATGAGAAGGAAAAAGGGGGTTGGTGGGGGGTGGGGGGGGGGGGTCTATTCTTGGGCTTTTCCCACACATTAATGATTTATTTGGTAGTGCTTTCTTACCCAAGAAAGTGCTTTCTTTTTGTTGTCTCCGATTACTTTTGAAGTTCTTTTAGGTTTGGGATGTGAAATAAAACAAATATTAAAAGAGGTGTTATGGATTTCGACCGAAATAATGAGTCAACGTAATGGAGGATTGAAGTAATACAAAGGCTAGTAAACGATAGACTTTTAAGTTTAGGTTTGGTATTGTCGACGTGAAATATGCACAAGATAAAAGTTCGACACATACAACTAATCTTACACCAGTATTTCATCTTTCGTATTCTGACAAAATATTTTTTTTACTATATAGAATCGACCCCTTCTTCTTCTTCTTTTTTCTCTTTAATTTTTTGGTTGTTGCCCATAATTCAAACAATGCCTTATCAATTAACTTCTTTTCCAGAAAATAATATTTTATAATAGTGGAAGTTGACCCTCAAGGATAATCATTGTATTATTTTAAGGTCATCAACAAGCAAAGACTGGTTGAATACTGCTTAAAAATGGTAGGGAGCGTTCTCTTTGCCGTTTTTTATTTTCGATTTTTCAAAACGACCAAAACGCATTTTCTTCGTCATTTTCGAAAACGGATTTTGGAAAACGAAAAAAAATGCCGTTTTCCGTTTTCTTCACAAACACAGCAAAATTGGAAAACACGGGAAACAAGCCCAAAACGTCTCCTCCTTTCTTCCTGCCAAACCACACTCCACCGTCACTTTCCAGCCTCTAAACTCCAGCCATCCTACTCCAAAACGGTCGAATTTATATTTACCATTGTGAAGCCCTCAATCCCTTCTTCAATAATCACACAAACCACTACCCAAACATATACCAAAATCGATAAAAAAAATTCCTCAAAAATTAATTCCTGAATCTACAGTCTGCACCATTCGCACCGCGCTAAAATGGCAGATTCTGACGCCGCTCGATGGACCCATGGTCGCGGACTACATGGGCTATCCTTCCCTCCACCTGAATTTCGACCAAACCTGGTTGAATTCATGGATGAATGGAGGGTTGATCGATGAACCTTTGCTGCTCATTCCTCACAAACTCGTGTGTGTATCGTTGGGGTATTTGAGGCTGTCGATTATAGGTATAGAGAGAGAGAGAGAGAGATGCCAAATGATTTCAAGCCGGTCCTAATTTTTGAAAACAATTTGGAAGAACACGTTTTCCATTTCCTATTTTTTGAAAACAATTTTTCAAAATATCAAAAAGAACACATTTTCAACAATCTCAAAATGAACACTCAAAATACAAAATACAAAATGAAATCAAAACTCAAAACACAAAACTGAAACACAAAGAAAATGGCCCCTTAGTTTTTAATCTTAGAAACAATATTTGATTTTTTAAAAAATCAGTCAAACGGGTCCTTAGTTCGCGCAAATGTTTCAATGAATCATACTTTTCAATTACTAGATAATAATATGTTTTGTTAAAAGCTAGGCACAGCAAATTACGATCGATCCCACTCAAGGGCATGACCCAATATCGTGCCATTGGTCAAGCTTATGATAGTTACGTCTAGACCAACTCGATCCATTTTTCACATTAGATTTCTCGAATACGTCTATGTGCTCCATAACCGAAGGTGGGGTGGGTGGGGGGCTTGTTTTGGCCACAACTCCAAGGAGGCACATCCCTACATATGAAGCAACATTTGAGACAAAAGAACATGGAGAGTTTCTTGTAAGCACCTATACATGCATGCACCTAGACACATTCTGCATTCCACACCATATCCAATGCATATAAAGTACAAAATCCCATTAATTATTTTTACATAATTCATTATTTGCAATTAGAAAATTGAAAGATACATAGCCTTCGGACAAATGATGTCTGAAAATGAGCAGACAATCCTTAGTGAAATGCTAAGTGTCTTAATTATAATTAAAAAAATTTAAGTTCTGCCAACTTATATTCTAAACAATTATAATCTCGAAGATCTGGTTGCCTATATATCTTTTTTCAAGTGATTGGTAGTGTCCACGTTGTTGAAGAAATAATCGAATAGAACCAATATAAGTGATAAAAAAATAGATTCGCGTATTTAAATTTTTAATTTAACATGCTTTTCCGATTTATATCAAGATTTTATATTTCTTTTTGTTAAGTAATTCATGTTTGAATTTAAATTGAGATACTAAAAAAATTTATATATTCTCTAACGGTTTGTGGTAGAAATTCAACTTACGGAAGGGTTACGATATTTCTATTAGGGCCTGTTTAATTGGCCATTTTTTTTCCATGAAAAATGGAATTCAAATTCCACTTTCAGCTTGTTTGACGGCTTTTTTTTTTCTTCATGAAATTCATTTTCTTGCTTTTGTCTCTCATACGTGCTTTTCCTTGGTTTTTCAGGTTACATTTTTTTTTTTGGACAATGAAAAAAAATTATATGGACAATTGTAAAAAAAAAAAAAATTCGACAAATTTCATGAAAAATAAAGCCAAACGAACACCAAAAGATCCAAAATTTTAACATTTTTCAGGTGAAAAATTATACCGATCAAACACAATTAATTAATAATTCTCAGGAAAATAATTCTAAGTAATTCAATTCCATGAAATTCATTTTCTTTCCAACCAAATTTCACTTTCTCAATCAAACATACCCTTGGAGTGATTTCCTATTTTTCTCTTTTACTCAACTCAAAAGGGGCAGGGGGCTTGAATCTATAAAAAGAGAGCACCATATCATTTTCAATATCATATCATTTACATATTTTCTCCTCAAGTACAAAAATAAAGTTCGACACTTGTAGAAAACGTGAGGCTCAACATAAATCGGGTCTTTTCATCATATTTTTTTTTTCTTGACATAGCAGACAGAACAAAATCCCAAGTCAAAATTCAAACTTGATGATTCTCATTCATGAATGTCAAGAAAGAGCGAAAACTTTCTATTATGATTAAATTAAACTTATTGTCATCAAGGCTTATTATTCATATATAAAGCAATAATTAAAATTTGAATACGATTAAACTCTAAATAATGATGAAAATTAAAAATAATTACAAAAATTAAAATACCTAATATTCAAAATTAATCCGCAATAAACGAAATTAAATTTCAATTTTATTAAATAAAATAAAATAATCCAAAAAAAAAAAAAAACGAATTTTCAAAGCTCTGGACGATGTAATTTGTCCGAAAAAGGTCAAACATCAAGATGAAGATCTAAGTTCTACTTCTTTGAGCGTTTCCACTCAAAATTGACCCAAGCTTCTTCGAAAACGAAGACTCAAAATTATTTCTTTCGACATCGGTCTCACTTTCAATAAAATCTTCTTCTTTCTGTGCCGCATCACCTTTCCTTTTTTATTTGTTTTTCCAATTTTCTTTGATTTTATTATGTATTTTTATCTTTTCAGCAAGTGAGAATTGACATTACAGAATGGAAATTCAAGAGATCCAACATGAACAGTCACGAAATCCAAAGGCACAGCCATAAGTTGTGGCAACAAAGGAACCAAATGGCACAAGTATTAACCACTACTCTTTTAACACACCACCAACAGCAAACAGAAAATCAGATAATGTCATACAAAAAAAAAAAAAATACTTTACACACTTTCATTGTTCGAAAAATGCACAGTAAATTGTAACATTCATGCATCAGGGATCGATTAATTCTTATAGAACGACAAGTTTCCTATGTAAATGCTCTCCAGTCAAACTCACATCTCCTTCATGGTCATGATCATGGAAAATGAGAGTCAAGATTCCAACTAAGCATAAAACAGAACCTACGAGAAGCTTGTCATAGCGTTCGACCCAATGGAACTTGATTTGGCTTGCACCATAGAACGAGAGAGCCACCAGTGACGTCATTACAGCTATAGTGCTGCAAGTCCAAGAGCATAATCTTATGTCAGGTTCCGTGTATATTTTATAATCTCTGGAGATTTTTAGTATATAGTACTCGATAGTATTGCACGGGAAATAGAGGTATGCTTATAACCATTACAGAAGTTGATAGCAGTTTAGATGGTAAGGGTTATAAGGAGCTGATGAACCATGAAAAGCAGGCAACTCGGATGTGGCAATCATTAAGGCACAAAACCGTACTTCAATCAAGAACAAATTAACAGCAAAACATTGAGAACCATCCCAGCATTCATAAAGCTTCTTGAAATCCTAAGCTTCGAAATTGAAAGATCTTGTGGGTTTGAAACTAGATGGGGAAGCAAATATTTTCTGTTGATTTCAGAATTTTCATGACGTAAGTATTACTAGCAAAATCGAAATTGCTACATGATATGAGCATGTTTGGCTAAGCGTAAAAGTACGTGTTGCTCTTTTTATTAATAACTAAAAGAAGTCCTTTCTTGAAAGTACAGTAGAGATTACTTGACCAACAGCAAAATTATTTAAAAAATAAAAAATTTCCTCATTTGAAAGTAAATCAGGGATTACACGACCAATAGCAAAATTATTTATTTTAAGACTTACAAGTAAACTTGTAGGTGTATCTTTTAAGCCCAGCCAAACATGCACAACACATTTTGATTTGTGAAACGGACAGCAGTGGCTGTTTTCAGTCAAAACAACAAAATAATGCAGCAATTCCTGAATGTTTCTCATATTATCGTAGCAAAATCTAAGGGCCTGTTTGATACGACTTAAAATTCAATTAAAATTGAAAATATGACCGTTATTGGGTTTCACCCGTCTAATAAAAGTCAACAATAACGGCTAGTTTTTCAATTTTAATCCGATTTTAATCTCTACCAAACACCCTCTAAATAATTTCCTCTAACCAGTGAAATCTCAATCAGTTCTTTTAATTAATACTGTTGCCCACATGTAACGATTAAGAAATTGAAGGGTGAAACATAATAAAGCAAACATTTGAAATTAAACATAGAAACCATACCTGAATAACAGAACTATGATAGCAAGCACCATCATAGAAGATGAGTTCCCAACAGCAAGAAATACAGGAAGAGTAGTTGCGCAAGGAGACAATGCAGGTACAAGAACAAGACCAGCAACTGCCATTTTTTCCATGGGTTGGTTGTGAGAATGGCTATGACCACCCTTTCCAGACAAAAACAAAATAATGTAACTGCCCCCAAGGACTACGAGCAACAAAGACGCAAGTTTATGCACGGTTTCCTCCCCCGCAATTGTGTTTGATATGGTAATTGCTGTTATGCCAAGCAGTGAAGTAGATAATACATGCAACACTGCTCCACATGCAGCTGCATGCAGACAATCAATTAGAAATGATCATAACTATATATGCGAGTAACAAAGTCATATAACCCATATTGGCGTCGTTGATGTATGACTGGTACTCAGTGTTATAAAAGCACGCCTAGGCAGAGCGAAGTACAGGCGAAATACCATGCCTTGGCAGTAATCGCGCAACGAATAGGCACATTTTATTAATATATTATTTATTTTTTTTCCTTTTAAAAAAAAGCATTTATTTAACTGTAGTTCAAGTTTTTAAATGACTTTATCTTTACAAACGTAAAAAATTGAATTTATCCAATAGAGTTAAATACGATTTAAGCTACGGTGCTATCTACATTATATAATTATGATTTTGAGATTTATCATTTTGTTGGAAACTTGAAAAGTATGTATGAAGTTCTTATAAATCTATCAAATATGATTTGTTTTGTTGAAAATTGAAACTATGAAAAATAGCCTAACTTTTGTAATTCAAAAACTTGAAAATTGTATAATTAACTAATTATAGGAATTATTAAGTAAATATAGCAATTTATAATTTTAGATTTTGCTATCTATTATTTTAAATATTAAAAAAATTAAAAAATTAATATCGTAAAGATTGAAATTTGACCTCCACGCTTTACGCTTCTTATTTAAAACTGCTTGTACTAAATACAAGATTTATAAATTTTACGCCTACTGATAAGTGCAATTCTTATACATATCATGACCTCTAAGTAAGATATTTTGTTAATAGTTCAAGTATTTTTTAGTTGATCACTATAGATTTTTGTACATTTTTATGATTGTAGGACAAAATACCCGAACAACAGTTAAATTGGTGAAATTGGTAAAAACAATGAGAAGAAATCGAGGTATTGAAGTGAAGATCAAGATCCTACCATTGGAATATAAGGCAGAAGAGACATTGAAAAGAAGGAAGGAGACTAGAAATAATAATGAAGAGTGAAGTGAAAGATCAAAATTTCCCGAATTTTTGTGCATGTTCATAATTTTTGTCTCCTTCTTTACACAATCACGTTCAACTCAATTCAATTCGATGTAATGCACTAAAATGCATTCCTTACGCAATATTGCATTGCACTAAACGTGATAGCAAAAGTTAACTTTTCCTCTAATATTATCTGATATTGTTCAATATAAACTAGAAAACATATCGCCGCATCTTAAAAATTTTACTTCATGTCATCTGTTATTTGCGTACAGGATATTTAAGAAAAAAAAAAAGGTTCATCTTAATCCAATTATTCTAGAAATTCAAGGATCTCTCTTGAATTTATATTACAATGCAATTGGCCTCTTGCTGATATGATTTCACACAATAAAGTGAAGTTATAATGTGTAAGATAATTTGGATATGTTTGGTATTTAATAAATTTAAAAGGACAATTTCATTAAATGAAAAGTTTCATTATATACAGATTTCAATTTCCCATATAAGGAGAATGTCGAGCTTTTTGAAGAAGCTAAAATGTGGTACTTCTCTAAAACATTTTAAAGAAGTTATTTTCTTAGTCCATAAGCACTTTTGGACTTCAACCAAACACGCATTATTTTAAGAAACAGAGCTCTTGCGCTCCAAGAATTTCTTTCGAGCTTTGCTGAAGTTCTTCGAAACACACTCTTAGTTCTACTTCTACTTAACCGAAAACTGAAGATTTCAAAGTCCTCCAAAGTCCTACCTTACCATTTATCCCCTTCTTTGAGCCATCTACAATTATGTCAGAAAATATACAATAAAGCGCCTAATTTTGGATATCTAGTAAGCTCATCTATAAATAAAGCCAATGGAAAAAAAAAATGAAAAAATGAAAAAATGAAAAATGAAAAAGAGGGAGACCATGCAGAACTTTTATGCAAGCATATAGTAGAAAACTCGTTATTCCAAGTACCAAATCCACTAGATCTCGCATTCATGATGCTCCTATATTCATATATTAGTAGTAATTAACTATTTAGACATCTAATAGAAATTACCTACTTCGCCATAATCCACCAAAGCACTTCACTTGCCATCATATCAATTATATTTTCGTCAAGTTAAGAAAAATCATATGCAAATCTAGCTTTTTCACTCTTGTTTTTCCATTAATTTCCAAAGTATTCAAGATAGCTTTAACAATTGATCTCCTTATTTTGGTTATTTTATACCTTCATCTGATACCTCATTCTATACTCAATACCTCTCCCATAATTCATATAGAAAACAAGCTTAACAGATGCCACGACTGTAGAATACCACCTTGTTTAAGCATCACATCCAGTGACTCACGCGCCTCTAGCTAATAAGACAACCTCAAAACTTAACATATACTACTCAGGATTTGGTCGTCACGAACTAGATTATCGCCAGTGTCTAGTGAAAAATACAAAGTAGATTATTTAATTTGGAACATGATACCTCCTTCAGAAAAGTCTTGTCACTAGCATTCCTCCCGTTGAAGCTCACGTCATTCCACCACAACAGAACGTAGGACCTAGAGGTAACCACAAATAGTATCTAACCATATTCAACACCCAAAAGTGCGACCATAACTTGCCAATTTATCAACCTGACTAAACTCGACATTCTCCTAAGCTTCGTAACTCATGATGTTTGGATTGCTTTATCCGAATAATCAGAAAACACGATATAACGACTTTTAAACCATAATTGCTTTTACCCTGATCCGGACCATATAAACATGTACTCATGTATATATATTGTCACCAGAAAACCAATCAATTCACTAACCCGACTGAAATCGACATTCTCCTAAGCTTCGTAACTCATATTGTCTGGATTGTTTTATCCGAATTAATCAGAAAACAAGTTGTAACCCTTGTTTGGTACCTATTATTTCCAAAATACATTTTTGTCTATCTTATTTTCAACTCCACATTTTTCAATAAAATAATATTGTGGAAATTCAAAACTTTTCCTTATTTTTTAACCTAACATTCTCCATCAAAATACTACTCCAAAATGCATTTTCATCAAAAAATAAAAAATGGGGCTCAAACATGCTGGTAATGACTTTTAATACCATAATTGCCTAGCGCCTTGATTCGGACCAAATAAACAGCATGTCCTCGTGTATATCTAGTAACCAGAAAACCAATCAATTGTACTGCATCTAAAAACCACAACAAAATCTTCATATCAATCAACCCATGAATGACCCTTCCTTATTCCCCACAAAACCTTGCGGCGTACTTCTAGATCTCACCAAGCCACCAACCACTCAGGAAGTTTTACAATAATATAATAACCTTCCTTTCCACTAACAAAAAATCACATATTACCTCTCTCAACTTTACAATTAACAGTCAGCAGGATGTATACAGTATAATTACACATAAACAAAACACGTATATGGCGATACTTACTAACAAGGAGAGTGCGAGAAAGAGTCCATTTTTGCGCCCGGCCAACAATTGAAAAAGGCAGCCAATGTGTCGGTATGAATGAATGTAGCAATGATACTGTTGCTATTCCTCCGATCGTCGATAGATCTTCTGCACTAATACTGAATTTTCCACTCTGCATTTTCCAATTCTTACCTTTTCTTTTGATTATTTGAAAATGGTAGTGGCATCTGCAGAAACAAACTCTACAGCGTGAGAGAATTTGAAGAGCTTTTGTGGGTTTCGGAAATAATATAATCTCTTCCTTTTGCAATTGGGAAATTTTTCAGATGGACGAGAGAGAACGAGAAAGGTGGAATAGTTTGTGCTTTTTCATATTGAAGAAAAAGTTAATTTTTTGACAGATAAAAAAGGAAAATTAGGCTTCACAAACACCTAATGCCCAAACTTGAGGGATCCACTTGAAATTGCTAACACTCGGAACTCTGACCAAGTAATCGTTACGCCCGTCAAGGAGCTTGATCGTCTATACTCTTATCACAATTTATTCTACAATAAATTCAAGATACGATCAACTTAATTGAATGTACATCATGAGCTTCATGTTCCTAACATCCAATAAGGCAGTAACTCAATGAAGATTTATTGATATCCTCGTCTTAACTCTTTATTGTTGTACTCACGACTCTCTAAATACAATTAACCCTATGTCACGCTTGTTGACACTCTTTGAAGTCATTATCTCACTAGCATACTTGTTGGAAACTCTACTCGATAACCCTACTAGCTAGACTAGCCAAAGAACCAATAATTGACATTGCCACGCAACATTACCTTAGGAATTGTTAGCGATTATCCTACTTAAGTTGTGTTTCGAAGTTATGCTGGATTCCTAGTAGCTAATTCTGCTATTTTTGCAGTTGTAGAAGTGGCCTGTTACAAAAAATTGACCATGTAATCTCATTTTTATTGTCCCTCATCAATTCGACAAATCCGTACAATTTGAATGTGTCAAAAATTTCAAGGTTCAAGATCTAGCTTAACCTTAGTATTTTAACACCCACTTAACTGGACAATATGTACTTCTCATGATTTGAACGGTTTTATGTGTGATATATCTATACTGAGCATGTCCGGGACTACTTAAATTAAAATTAAAGTGATTATAAGTCGCGAATCATTCGAAATATGTCGGTAAAAAAATATTTATGACCCGTTGAAATCATAATTAAAACTTTACCAAACATGCACTAAAAAGACAAGGATTAAAGTGTTCGTGTTCAAAGGTTGATTGTAAATTTGATTAGTCAAGTTAGGGGTGAGTAAAATCTTACCAAACCGAGCCAACCCAACCGAGTTGGGTCGGGTTATGGGTTAATTCATGAAAATTGAATAAACACACTCAATCAAACCCGACTATATTTATGAACTTTACATAGTGTTATAATGTTGCATTTTACGAAAAAAATAGTATAAACATACACATTCAACAAAAAAATATTTTAATTGCAAAAAATATTTCTTGACTTCATATAATTAATATCAAGTTATCTATATATTTTTGGGCATGAAGTGCCAAAATAATTTAGATTTTTTTATCAATACAACTATAGAGATATAATATTATATAAGTTATAAGTCAATTATAAATCCACCAAATCCAACCTGCCTACTTTAATCTTTGTTGGCAAGTTGTCTCAAACCGACCAATCCAACTGATACTTGACTGAGTTGGGTTGGATTGAGTTATGTTAAATTATGATCAAATCGATCATGTTGGGTTGAATTTGAATTGAAGCACAAACCGACTCAACTCCCATGCCCACCCCTAAGTCGAGCAATAACTTGAAAAGAAATGGTCAAAATTCCCAATTGTTGAAAAGATAGAGGAGTTCAGTAATAATTAAATATCTTTATGGGATTTTTTTCTAAAATAATTTCTCGAAGGACGCCCCCATCCTCACACTGAAACCCCACGCACATTCTCTAACGCACATACTGCGCACTAGGGCTTCGTCTTCTCTATCCGCCAACACCGCCGGCGATAATCCATGGCGGAAGTACTGAATGCTCCAGTAGAAAACCTCGACAGCCGCCGGGACCGAAACAACAAAAAGTCCTCCGCCGACGCAGATCCTGACTCCTCCCCGCAGCCCCTAGCTCCGCCACCACCGTCTCGCCGAGATCGCGACCGAGGCTCCAGAGAGCGACGTAATGACAGTGATTATGACCGGCCTCCCCGTCGGGAGTACTACGACCGCAATAGGTCACCCCCTCCTCCGCCACCACGCGAAAGGGATTATCACAAGCGGGGGAGGCCGAGTCCGAGTCCACCTCCACCGCCTTATCGGGACCGACGAGGAGGAGGTGGACACTCTCCACCTCCGAGACGGTCGCCTCCATTTCCACCATATAAACGATCGAGGAGAGATGATGGATCTGATGGACGGAGGGGCAGTCCTAGAGGAGGGTATGGACCTGGGGACCGAAGGTTAGCATCGTGATTCGTATGCTTAGAAGCTCGCTATGTTAACTTACCTTATCCTATTACCCCGAGTGTATAGCTTGAATTATTTTTTCTTATGCAAATTTTAGCGATTTTAAGCTGCGTGATGGTTGAGTTGCTTGGGCTGTGTTTGTTTATAAACATGTGTTTGCTATTATGGGCGCCATCGAACGCCAAATAGTGTCACTTGGCTGAGGACAACAACGCTAATCTATTTAGCGTGTTAACGCATCTCACTTGATTATGCATCCTGCAAGATAACTTGATTTATATTGTTAAAGATTTGGACTTCGTTGAACTGGGGTTCTTTGTTTGTTGGTTGTGGAGTATAGTTTTGGTCCTTTTGGGTTCCCTTCTCTCCAACTTCTATCTTGTTTAATACTTGCCACCCCAATCTTTTTGGGTCTCCAAGAGGGAATTCAAGAGTTTTGCTGAATATTGCAGACTGCTTTTTATTCTCTTACTCGTTTCCTATGATGCATAACTTCTATGGTGCAGGTTTGGATATGATTATCCTGGTGGGTATGATCGGGAGATGGGTGGTAGACCTGGTTATCCCGATGAAAGGCCCCATGGTCGATATATGGGTCGGTCATCTGGAGGCTATAGAAGTGGTCCATCTGGTAATTGTTCTCACCTTGTTTCAATATGCTGTAGTTCTTAGTATGATGTGATCGATCATAGACAAAGGTCACTCATCAATTTGATTTGAGCATAAACAAGGGTACGCATGATCTTGTCACAAAAATGATCTAATAGAAAATGGAGGTAGAGTTGCTTCCTGCAGTTTACTTGTCTGATATGCCGTCATTTCTCTGGTCATGGTTCATATGTGTTCAGATATAGATAGTTCTTCACAGATTCTACTCTGATCATCAATGAAATAGAAAATGACACGAGGAAAAAAAAAAAAAAAAAAAAGAAGTGGAGAAGGATTGTGCCTGACTGTCTGAGAAAAGGTGGTTGTTGCCTTATTTTAGGTGGTGGTGGTAAGAAACCACTGAATCTGAATTTTGCTTGAAGACTGAAAAAAGGTTCTTTTCAAAATGTGAAAGACAAACCTATGTCAGCAAAGCCAGTCCTTTAGTATGTGAAAAGTAAAAAGATTATACAAATAATGTAAGGTCATGACAGAGAGAGAAAAAATAAATTTTAAAAAACAATTGAGCGAGATGTGAGATTGCATTTTTTTTTAACAATAAATAGTCTTCCTTGGGTTTTAGTCTTTCTCCGTTCTTTTTTATGATATGATCTGTGTAATTTGTACCATTTAATGATAGCGGGCATTGGTTCACTAGCTTCACTGATGTTTCATCTTGCTATTCCCTTTAAATGAGACCAAAACTGGTTAATTTTCTAATATATATATATGGCATTGCTCTAGGTTTGCCAGCTTATTGTTGTTCAGTACTTGGCAAATTTAATAGTGGTTGGCATGTCGTGTCATGAGCTTATTCTATAGCTTCACTTTGTGCGTTGTATTTACCTACAGATTGGGATTCTGGTCATGGCAGTTTTGCTGATGCTTTCCACACCACAAGCGCTCAAAGGTGCATACCTTGATCTTTGCAGCCTAGAGTAGAACATTCAGAAGGAAAATACTTGGTGGCAGCATCGTTGCGTTGTTGCTGATTTACTGTTAATCACTTGCCAAATAGTTTGTGCCAAATTCACTTGGTTTATTGGACAAGTCTCTTTTTATACATCTCTGGATTCATTTTCAGGGAAGGAATGATGTCATATAAGCAGTTCATTCAGGAGCTTGAAGATGATATTTTACCTTCTGAGGCAGAGCACAGGTGAGACTGGAAAGTCTTAAAAGAGTTATAGACGTTATCTTACTTGGGTTTACTCTTGTACTGTGTTGCATTGGTTTCGCATTTCATTTTCTTTGCATGATAAAATAATTGGTCGCTCATGATCAGGTATCAAGAGTACAAGTCAGAGTATATATCAACTCAGAAAAGAGCTTATTTTAATGCACATAAAGACGAAGAATGGTAAGCTTCCTTTTTTGTTGAGCACATTTTGACCTGTTTGTTTTCAATGCCGAACACCTTTCTAATTAGAGTGCTTTATCTGTTCAGGCTAAAGGATAAATATCATCCAACTAACTTGCTTGCTGTCATAGAAAGGTGTGCTCTGATTTTTATTAGATGCAAGTTTTCCGTAAAGCCTCAGGCAAATAGTACCTACCATGTGAAGTGCCTGCTGAATGGCCATTGCCTAAATCTTTTATACTTCATGTTTTCATATTTTTTTTGTATTGGAGGATCTAATCTATGGCCTTTTTAGGAGGAATGAACTTGCACAGAAGTCGGCAAAGGACTTTCTGCTTGATCTGCAAAGTGGGACATTGGATTTGTAAGACAGGCTCTTGTATTTTTTGAGTTTTCATGTTCAGCCCATGGCATCTATTTTTGGTTTGTTTTAGTGATCTGAATGATTTTGCTGTTGTAAAAGAGGTCCTGCTGTGAATCCCTCTTCAAACAAATCAGAGCAGTCCAGTGAACCAAATTCTGACGATGAAGCAGATCCGGGAAGCAAAAGAAGACGGCATGGTCGGGGAAGTGCTGATGAGTCAGCTGCACCAAAGGCCCATCCTGTCAGTTCTGAGCCCAGACGAATCCAGATTGACGTTGAACAAGCTCAGGCTCTTGTTCGAAAACTTGATTCGGAAAAAGGAATTGAGGATAATATATTATGTCGTGTAGATAATGATAGAACAGGCAGAGATAAGTCTCACAGTGGCTCAAGCGGCCCAGTCATTATCATTAGGGGTTTAACGGCAGTCAAAGGTCTCGAAGGAGTTGAGTTACTGGAGACACTTCTTACATATCTATGGCGCATTCATGGGGTGGATTATTATGGAATGGTTGAAAGAAATGAAGCTAAGGGTCTCCGGCATGTTAGAGTGGATGGAAAGAATTTGGACGCAGCTGGTAACGGGAGCGAGTGGGAGAAGAAACTGGACTCTTATTGGAAAGAGAGGCTTAAAGCCTTGGATCCTCTGGAAGTAATGACTGCGAAGGAAAAGATAGATGCAGCCGCTGCTGAAGCTTTGGATCCCCATGTCCGCAAAATTAGGGATGAGAAATATGGATGGAAGTATGGTTGTGGAGCAAAAGGTTGTACAAAGCTCTTCCATGCTTCTGAGTTTGTCCACAAACATTTGAAGTTGAAACACACAGACCTTGTAATGGAACTGACGTCAAAAGTGCGAGAAGAATTGTATTTCCAGAATTACATGAAGTAAGTGCTGCTTTAAAATATAATTTGCTGTCTGGGGTTTGTTATTTTGGGCAATGACATAACCTTTCTTTATTGCAGTGATGAAAATGCACCTGGAGGATCACCAATCATGCAGCCAACTATTCTGGTATATTTATAACGAATTCTTTTTATCGCAATACATTTCTGTTTATTAATTGAATACCTTCCTTTTTGTAGAAGGAGAAGCCACAGAGACGTAGGCTTGGTCCTGACCGTAGAGAACGTGACAACCGTGCTAATGGAAGCGAACAATTTGATAGGCTCGAGAACCCTCAGTCAGGGGATTTCCCATCCAATAATGATGGTGCACCTGGAAACAATCCCGATGAGCCAATGTTTGATACTTTTGGTGGACAAGGCATATCTGTTGCTTCTTTCCATTCAGATATACCTCCTCCTGTACTGATGCCTGTTCCTGGTGCAGGGTTAGTTCAGTACTTCTTATGATAGTTTGGTAATGGCAATTGTTAGTGACTGTATTGAAAAATAATATTTCTATTCTTATTGGTTAAATATTTGGTAATGGGTTGCAGTCCATTGGGACCTTTTGTTCCTGCTCCTCCTGAAGTTGCAATGCGAATGTTCCGTGACCAAGGAGGTCCTCCTTTTGATGGTGGTAGAAATGGAAGGTCAGGGCCCCAGGTCAGTGGGCCTGCCCCAATAATTGCTTTGCCTCCGTCATTCCGACAGGATCCTCGGCGCTTGCGAAGGTCAGCTGTTCTTCCTTATATTTTTTGTAAGTTGACACTGATACACTAATGTAGTGTGGCAAGGTAGTGAACTCAAGGAACAATTGGGCCCTATAGGAGAGTCAGTCGTGAGATTTTAAATATGCTTAGAACTTCAAGTTCTATTTGAAAACATTCAGCAACCTGTGTCATAATTAGTAATTACCGCACATTCGCTGCAAGTTGAATGAGATCAAACTATTTTACTCTTAGAACACTTGTTGTAGCCTGGTTTTCCCCACCTCCATTGGAGATAAACTTTACTTTGACCTGACCTCAAAATGAAGTTTTTGGAACTTCAACTTCCTTTTTGAATTTCTACATAATACATTTTTGTTAATAATTTACTATAGAAATTATCAACTTTTGCATCAGGATCTGTATTTTCCTGAGCTCATGCCTATCAGTTTCTGAGTGGGGGATGACACTTTGCCCGTTTGATGGCCATTATTTTGGAAAAATTATTTTATGAATAGTAACTTTTGGAGTTTGCGTGGTTAAAAAGTGAAAAGTTTTGGGTTTATGTGCAAAATAATTTATTGTGTGAATGTGGTTGAAAATGAGTAAGAGAATTAGAGAGATTTGTTTTAAAGGGCGACAAACAGGATCTTTGTTGATTGCATTTTAGATTTACCCAGGTTTCAATTTTTGGCTTAATGATAGTTTCTTGAGCAATCTTCAGTCAGCGCTTGTGCTCTTGAGATTACTCAAGCTTGATTCAGTGAAATCTCCTACTATTCATCGCTAAGCTAATTATCAGGCAAACCTTATTCTTGGTGGGCAAGTTGCAACTCAAGTATTGACCATGATGGTACATGGGATTCAATTTAGTTTAGGCATGCAACACTTGCCATTGATTGTTTAAAGTGTTGTGAAGATCAATGTCAAAAAATGCCGCCTCACAAGAATGTCAAACTTAAGGTATATGTAGCTTCATTGTAAACAGGGCAAACAAAATAGTCTCTGCATGGGCTAGGCTTTGTCGATCTGTAAGGTTAAAAATTCCGCTGTTCTGCAGCAGGCTAATAATCTTTTTGGCTGGAACGACTAACTGTAGGATATGCCTGAGATGTTTATTGAAGCAATTCCTCTCTCAATGGATAGTCATAGACAGAACCCATGGAAATCTGTTCTATTAATGAATCTCTATATGATTGTGGTAGCGATTCAGTCAGCTAGAAGTTTTGACCTCGATATTCTAGGATCTAAATTTGAAACTTCTGCTAAGAGATATCTTCCAATTGGAGGACGCTTTATAAATTCCATTTATATTTAAGACGACGTTTAGGAACTTCAAATTTTAACAAAGTATTTAGAGGAATGGAATAGGGAGATGCATGTTAAATGTACCTATAATGGTGTTCAATTTTCCTAATTTTTAACCTGGGTTTAATAATTTCTGCAGCTATAATGACCTGGATGCTCCAGAAGATGAAGTAACGGTGATTGACTATAGGAGTTTATAAGTTTATATGCTGGACATGCAATAGGAGTACGTTGCGTGCAGTACAGTGGAAGATTTAAAACCAAATAGTGCTCACTCTTTGATCTGTGAAGATGCATTGATGCACGATACACCCCCATGTGCTCTTTGAATTGGCTTCACTTTGTTAATGATGCAGTCCGATATGAGGTTTGTGACTATTCAGAGTTCTCGGGAAAAATTTCCCCGACCAAGGAAAATGTTTTATAGGTATTCAAAGAGAACAGTAAACTGAGTGCTGTGTAATTTAATTTTCGGACATTTTGTTTGAAATTTTTGTATGTTTTTCATTGATCACGTAAAGGTTGAATACATTGATGTAGGTGGATTTAATTTACTACGTAACAAATGTTTTTGAAATCTTGAAATGACAATTTGAAATGTTACATGATTCTCGTTTTAGTCGATTGTAGCGCAAGTCTTGTTTTGGATTAATTTTAGTTGGGTGGGCTACATGAATTTCTCGACCACTTGTATAGTTTTGGCATATCCTTTTTTCTGGTGTGTTCTACTCGTATTCATCCGAGGTGCACTGGCCTTAGCTCGAGCCTGTGCACCAAATGGGCTATCATGGAAAGTTGTCAGTCGACAAGCCTCTGGACCGTATTTGTTGCGCACACCACAAAAATTGTTGCCATAAAACCCGTCTCTCAGAGGTGGGTTTTTGAGCTTTGAACGAGCATTTATGGAAAATTTCAGATGAAGCTCGTAATCGTGAGGCTTTGCGTCCAAGGCCTTAACCAAAGCTCTCCACCGCATGAGCTGCCATTGCATCAAGGGATGAGCAAGAAAAGTTTCCTTGTGATTGTGCAAAGTTTTTCACATGGATTTGAAACTCTTTAGTCTTATTCTGTAGTTTTTGGACAGGCTTGACTTTCCCTTTTAGACTCGAACTTCCATCAATTCTCACGTGTGAAATTCAACCTTCGGTGGATCAAGGGTGAAAAGCTTCTCGATCCCAGCACGGGTTCGGGTTTATAACGAACGACCTGGTTTTCGTGGTTGCAGCCTGTACACTTAAAAAGAATTTTATGGGTCCAAACCCATCACAGAGGCAATGACATTCTCAAACCAAGGCTAAATCCCCCACATCTGAATTTAGTCACTTGCGCTATCAACAATGGCGTGTCAATGACTTTGTACTGTTCTCCATTCTTCGTTAGGAAACCTGTATATCAACTTAATCAATGCAGGATTTGAAACTGTTAAATCTCCCAAATCAGCTAAGGCCACATCCGAATGATTCTCGACTAGAAGTGCACACAAAAACGACTGCTAGCTTCCCATTCCGTCTCCATCAACCTCCCCAAGAAAGGATAATATGGCACTAATACGCTCCTTGGGGCGTCTTTTAAGTACTTTCATGATCAGTTTGGAGTGAAAGCACAAGCTCCTGTCATGTCATCAGTAAAGGCTCTCGTGGCTGGATAAAGGGGTCAGGATTGGAGAAATATTTTCTACGGTTATTGCATAATATATAAATGAGGAAAATGAAGTTCTTGAATCCAGGGAGCCACCGGTGTACTGCACCTATACGTATTTTTTTAGTGCATGTTTGGTACGCAGGATTGTACAGAAATTTTAGTTTCTCCTTAATAATGTCTAGTGCTATCTAATCATTCTTACCAAACACGCCATTGGCGTCCGTGCAAAACGAAAGACATTATAGTGCAGTACAACTTGGTAAATCATGCAACTAGGGCGAGTCAAGAAATTTTACTTTCCCAGCAGTTTGAGCCCTGAATGAAGAGATAACAGAAACATAAAGGCTTGAAGATGCTGAAGAATTGCTTCAAAAGTTGGAACTAAAAACTTTTTGCAAAATAAGAGAGATACAGTCTCCAACAAGCAAATTAGAGAACTCACAAATTGAAATTCCACTTCACAACGTTAATTCACAACCACGCGCAACCACGAGGGGGCAGGTACCAGGTTTTAGTATCAATTCTACTATTTTCTCAAGAGCAATCTAATGATCATCAAGATAACGAAACTTATATTCCATCTTTCGACCTTGCAAGAAAAGAGACATCCACTGTAAAAAGCCAAATGACTTGTACATTGCCACAAAATATGTAGGAAAAAATAATTTGCCAGCTTTCTGAATTTAAAACAATAAACAATAAAATAAACTATCGAGAATGAAGAATCAGGCAATCATACAAAAATATTCAACTCTACATAAGATCAAATAAAAGCCCCTATTTGACGACCATTCTTTTAAAACTATTTTTTCTACGTACTTATTTTCAACCATATTTTAACACAATAAAATATTCTATGTGTAAATCCAAAATTTATTCCAAATTAAACTCTAAACATTAATTGGACAGATTCAGAATAGCGTTGACATGTCATCAGTTCTTGAAGAAGAGACGAATCATGAATGTCTATTCCAAATTAGCTTTTGCAGCTGTCACTAAATGCTGTAATCGGTGCTTGCAGATGATGTATAAAACAAGAAGTAATGTCACACAATACATAAGAGCGTTGAGAGGAGAAGTATTTAACAGAGTCGTCGATTCCTAAATGCGAAGAACGAAATGAACGATCAGCCATGAAAACACACAACAGAAGTCTGAACTTCAATTTAAATTGATGGAGTATGACATCAATATAAATAAAAATAGAAAAAGCGAATCAAACTCTCCCCTCTTCCACTTCTTAATCCAACTCCTCAGAGTCGGGCCTTGAGGACTGTACACTTGGGAGCTTATTTAACATGATCGCAGTACCCTCTCCGAGCGCTACTGTCAATCCCATAAAGAGAGCCGAGCGTGAAGCCGAGCCAATGCCTTGGCGCATCCTGAGGAATCCGAAGGAAGCAGCATTAGCGAGGATGCTATTCCAGGGATCATCCTTTTGCCTTACATGTATCATAGAACTCTCCAAGACAGATAAAAGACCACCGAAGATGCCACAGTTGCTGGCAAAGCGGGGGACGTTCATGCGTACAGCTTGTGAGCCCCGGATGAGGCGCTCACCTTTAGGGGAGTTGTACATGCCTTTCAACATGTAAAAAGCTGACCCGCTAACGGTTCCAAGGCCGAAAAATCCGCCTGTGTCATCCGGTAGGTGTTCGAACCATGTTTTGCCACTGTTCATGCTTGATTCTGCATTTAATTAACTCTAATCAATTTGCATATAAATAAATAGCAAACTAACTCAAATTAAAAACTACAGAAAATAACACAAAATTAGTTAATTGCAAAGTCATATTAAAACGTGAACAAAATTAATCCAAAAGATAGTAACTAATCGAAAAAGCAAAAAGCAGTGTGATATGATAAATACTTGAATTTATTCGATTTAAGGAGTCTTGGATTGGTGAAATAGATTTCGAGTCTCTACTTTAACCAAGTTTTCCGTTGTCAAAAGATGAAATTAAAGACAAGTATAATGAAGCAACAAATTGTTAAACAATTCAAAGAAAAAGGGAGGCTAGGGTTTCATTAATAATGCATAATGAAAAAGTGAATACAAAATCTAAATATAGAGAGACTATATATAGTCTAAAATAAGGGAAACTAAAAAGATTATTCTACCCTTAATAAACAATAAAATAAAATAATACTATATTTCTTAACGTCTCCTCCTCTTCTTATATCTTCAATTAGTCCAACTGCAACTTATATTCTATACTAGTTGGCACGCATACCTAAATAATATTGGACGCGCATGCCCAAAATAATAACGAACTCGCATGTCCAAAATAAATTAGAGCTCGCAGGCCCATAAAACAACAAGAATAAAACTAACCATTCAACACATCCACATGGTCGAGTCCATAATCATCCACTAGTAAAACATTCATCATATAAATGCACTCCTATATAATATCTAATATTATATGAAAACATGTTTCAAGTTTTTAGCAATTAAAGTCGTCTAAACTAATTTAGAGAAATAGATTGGAACAATGAAATAATTAATTAATCTAATTAATTAATTTCATTAGCGGGTATATTTAATTAAAATCAAATTTTAATTTTATATACCAAA
Organism: Fraxinus excelsior; assembly: GCA_019097785.1. NCBI lineage: Eukaryota > Viridiplantae > Streptophyta > Magnoliopsida > Lamiales > Oleaceae > Fraxinus > Fraxinus excelsior. Next base: position 24,279,139 of record CM032643.1, on the reverse strand, counting down.
TTAGAATCTCATTCTAATTCCACTATTATAGGACGGAACTTAAATATCAAATTAGAGTTCAACTCTAATTTCAAAGTTTTAAAATAAGATAATTTAATTAAAATCGAATTCTAATTAAATATCAAATAAGAGTCCAACTCTAATTTCAAAATTTAAGGCGATTAAATTTAATTTAAAATCAAATTTTAATTAAATATAAAATTAGAGTCAAACTCCAATTTCAAAATATTAGGGCGAACTTATTTAATTAAAATCAAATTTTAATTAAATACAAAATTAGAGTCCAATTCTAATTCTAAGAAAAGTTTTAGGGCGAGACAATTTAATTAAAATCAAATTTCAATTAAAAATGTCAAATTAGAGTCCAACTCTAATTTCAAGAAAGTATTAGGGTGGGTAATTTAATTAAAATCAAAATTTAATCAAACACTAAATTAGAGTCCAACTCTAATTCAAATTGAATCAACATTTTAATTTAGAATAAAATTCCTAACTAAAATAAAATTCAATTTAGGATCAATGTTTAATATTTAAGTTAAAATCCAATTTTAACGAAAATATAAAAGGTCGTCAATTTAAAATAAAATTTTAAACGGGTCAAAATTGAGATTTTAGGTCAAACCTATTTTAAAATCAAATTTAAAATCATTTTAATATTTAAATTCAAAACTCTTTTGAAATTTGCAATTTGACCCTTTTATAAATGGTCAACAGAGACCCCAGATTTCATAATTGCAGAAAGGACCCTCCTTTTAAAAATTGCAAATTGACCCCATTATCATAATTTCATGCGGGGGCCTGCAATTTCAAAAATTGCATGAGAAGCCCCCGCCTCCAACACAAACACCCGTCTGTGAAACCCTACAAACATCAACTCCAGCCGGCGGCGTTTCCTCCACTAGCTAGTGTCGCCGCTGTTGTTTCCTCCACTAGCGAGTGTCGCCGCTGTTTTCCTCCACTAGCTAGTGTCGTCGCTGTTGTTTCCTCCACTAGCGAGTGTCGCCGCTGTTTGCCGCTGTCAAACAGCGGCGACACATCGCCGATCTCGCAGCGCACGATGTGCATTGCTGCTGCTAAACGCTGCTGCTGCTATTAGCAGCAGCAGCTGGCGACGGGCGCCGCTGTGGGTAGAGGCGCCGTCGTCCCCGCAGAAGCGGCAAAACAGCGCGGCAGCTGCTTCGCCTCGCCGGCGGCATTGGTGGCTGCCGGCAGAACCTTCCACACTTTTTTTAATCCGTTTTTCAGATCCTATTATTTTAAGATGAAAAATAATTTTTCAAAATTGCTAGAAACATGAAAAATATCAACAATCAACTTTTGATTGTTTTATAATACGAAATAATTTCTAACAAACACAAAGTAGGCTCTGATACCACTGTTGGGAACCTACTTAATCATGCGTAGCGGAAGTAAAATAATTTTTCGATTCTCAAACAAGGATCTACATTATGTTTAGATAGAAACTGTGTTTAGAATAATACCTTAGATGAATTCTGCAAACTCTTCTGCTGATTCACGAACTCCAATGATCACTATCTGCAATCAAGCTGTCCAATTGTCTAGCCTCCAATGGTGATCCACACAGAGAACAAGAATGACGGCTAGGATTTTCTTTTCTCGTGCTAGCAAGAATAATGAAAATTCCATTAGGTTTTTCAAACCCTAGCAGCCTATTAATATAAGTCCAAACGAGCTGGCCCATCTCTTAACTTAACTCGGTCCAACATTTAATTAATCAAATTAATTAAATCCGGTCCATGAATTAATTAATCTAATTAATTAATTCGGGCTTATTAATAAGCAACCCAATTAATTAATTATCCAACATTTGTCAATTAATTAATTGGTAAATCTCATTCTTTTGATTCTCTTTTGTGTGTGACCCATTAGGTTCCCGATCACGATGCCTAACGACGTAAATTATTATTTTGATCTAATCAAAATTGATAAATTAAAATACCCCTTTTAATTTATCATCAATTCACATTCGTCGTCCCAGATTGACATCTAGCAATGTGTCAGGGCAATACATGTGACGGGAAATGTCACGTGGCATGACAAAACCAAACTTGTTCGTTTACCGTGAAACTATAATCCTTTTGTCAATATGATCCGATCAATTACGAGATATGGACGTGTGTCAATCTCAATTATCAATCGTATCTTTTATCCTACTGTTGAGTCAATGTAAGTCGAAAACTCCTTTTCGACTTATGAGTTCACATTGGCCAAGGATTTTATTATCAACTTAATTGGATCAAAATGTAGATCATAATCTCTTACTATCTAAGAGTGACGAATCCTCTATTGATCATTCACAACCTTCATATGATTCTTAACGTACCCGAACGATGCCGTATTAACGACCATTGACAGAGCAACATCCGACATCACCAAAGCATGACTGTGCTCATATAAGGCACTTTGATGGCCTCAAGTCAAAGGACCAATTCCACTACCGAACGTTAGAGATTATCCACTGACACTCAGATAGTTTTCCATGTGGAATCTCTCAGCGGGTCTCCAATGTTTTGTTCTATAACAAAACATTCACGTGTTCACTCAAATGTCTCCACACTTTAACTTGTGAGATCAACTACTTACTTCATAAGTAAGAAATGTCACACGTGATGGTCTATTCGTAATAACGATATTCGTATCTCGTTATTACATACAACCACGAACGATTTAAAATTCAGTCATATGTAATTTGTATCTCACAATCACAACCCCTTGTGATTAACAAATCACCAAAACTTGAATCTACGGATTCTATTATTTAATTAAATTAGAATGTTAATTCAACAATAGATCTTGTCATAAATATGCATCGGTTATATATACATTAAAAGTGCTTATGTTCAAAGTTGATTGGACCTAGGGCATAACACTTACAGTTGATTTGTACTGTAAAATTTTAACCAAGCATTTGAACAAGCAGGAAGGATCCAGGCTGTATATTGGGCAAAAGAAATGATATCTATCTGATTTATACTATTGATGATGCCTAAAGAGACTTGATTTGTCTTAAACACGAATTTATTGCTCTTTTATGAAATTTATTTTTTTCAAATATATACCATCCTTCGTGATTGTCACTGTTAATACTTAACTCAACAATGGAGCATGACCAATATAATGCATAAGGTCTTTGTCTTCCATTCTTATACAACTGCAACTTGAATTTTACATCAAAATAGTTTCTACCTATAACATACTCGAAGAAGCTATCATATTACTGTGTCAACTGAGGGCTCTAAGTCTACTTGCAAAGAGTTACCCGCTATCTGTTCACGATGTTTAATTTAGGTCGCTTGCCAGCCTGTCTTGAAATGGTTGGTCAATCATACCTCACATTAGAAATTGCCCTCGAAACCAAAATTCTATTTCTCGAACCAAAGTGTTGGTCATGTATGTGAACTTAATCTGTACGAGTTCCCATTTGACCTTCATGCATCTTTCTTTCCCAATGGCTACGTATTTGAAATTCTGTGAAATAGAACAACTAGACAACTTATTCTCATAATAAACTGCATTATCTTTTCCCTTTATCCTTGCAGGATGTGGATTATGAGGTTTCTATTGCCAAGAAAACATATTCTCATCAGCAGAACGGTGCAATGGATTACTGCTGAAATGGCTCTCAACCATGAATGGCTTCATGAAGTTCATTTTCCCAATTTTAAAGAATTTATGCTTACTTTTCCCTCTCAGCATGCGAAAGGCAAGAGTTGTGACCTTGTCAATATGAAATTCTTTATCATGAATCTTTGAGACTCTTAGAGTGAATTTAAAGTATCGAATGGGATTTCAGGCATATGCAAAAAGTGTTGAAGAGTCCCAATCCTTTAGAAAAGCAATGGACCAAGGAATTGTTGGAAATATTGAATGAAAATACAAATCAACCATTTGTCATCAGTTCATGAAAATACAAATCAGCCGTTTATCATCAGTTCATCCGTTTGAAGTTCATCAATTTTCATCTCTTTAATGATGTAACTTCTTATTCTTTTCATCTCTTTAATAATGTAACTTCTTACTCAATGCATTAAAGAGTTAGCTCCTCCTCCATGGGTATAAATAGGAGTGGTCTCCTTGGTTGGAAACACAAGAGAAAGATATCATCTTTTCTTCCAGTATCAACAAGTTTTTTTTCTTTCCGGTGTAAATTTCCTTTTCTGAATTCTTTGAGAGATAGAGAAATCACAGCTAGTTCGTAGGCAGTTAACATAGTGCAACGTGAACCGACAACCGATTGTATCCTCGGAATCGAACACCGATCAAAAACCTCGTGCACCCCGTTGAGGCGGCGAATTCGATTTAAGGAAACCGTGTAAACAGGGCCTTCGGTTTGGTTATGATTTACTTTGATTCTTTAATTTTCCCCAACAAGCTTAAATCGAACTTCATTTTGGGATTTTGAGAATCAGTTTTTCTTCCAGTTTGTTTACGATTTTCTCCTAGTTTCTTTACTGTCAGTTTTTTACTCAATTTGTTTGTTGTTTACATAATCTATCTATTTAATTACGTGCAGTGAATTTATTAGATTGAATCAGTAAGGTCGAAAGAAAAAATTCAGTTTCCTTTACTGCCTGTGAATTTTGGTTTGCTTTTGGTGGTTTTTTACATGGTTTTGCATGTTTTTATCTAAAAACATGGTTTTCAAATGATTAACAATGATTATTTAATTATTTTACAATTATTAGTGATGATTGCTCATGATTGTTTGATTATGATTGTCTCATCATTATAATATAATTGTTTACCTTTCTTTTAATGATTATTTTAATCATTGGTTAAATGATTTCTAATACAATTTTAAATGATTGATAAGTTGGTAATAATTTGACAAAATAATATGTTCAAGAATTTTATTTTTCAAACAGATAACTTAGATCTCGATTTTATAAGTATTCTAAATTATTTGTTGATTGTTCTTTAAGGTTAAATGGCGTCACATGGAAATGACGATGTGAACAATGAAAGCAACACTGTTGAGACTGCTGTTAACCATGTGGAGACTTCGACTGGCATTCATTCCGTTGATGGGACTATTGGTGGCGGGGCTCCTCATGTTGGAGTGAACCACACTTTGCCTACGGCTATGGCCTCGGCAATCCAATTTCACACAATACTTTTGCCAGTACCTAGGGTTGCGGCCTCGGTACCTTTGCCATCGTTTCCGGCTCAATTTTCGGTGAATCATGCAATTCGACCGGATAAGTTTGCTGGCACTGATTTTAAGACATGGCAGAATAAGATGATTTTTTATCTTACTACTTTGGGCCTTACACGTTTTTTCACCGAGGATGCCCCTGTCGTGGCTGAAAACGACACTGATATGCATAAGCATGCGACTTGGGATGCATGGAAAAGTGCTAATTTTTTGTGTCCTAACTATGTCTTGGATGGACTACAGAATTCTCTGTATCACGTGTATGTGGTATAGAAGTCTGCTAAAGAGTTTTGGGAGTCCTTAAAAAAGAAATACAAGTTCGAGGATGCTGGGTCTAAGAAATTCTTGGCCAGTCGGTGCATGAATTTCGAAATGGTTGATTCACGTTCAGTGGTGAAACAAGTGCAGGAGTATCAAGTGCTCTTACAAGAAATGTATGATAAGGGTCTGACTATGTCAGAATCTCTACATGTGGCTACTGATATTCACAAGCTACCTCCTCAGTGGAAGGCTTTCAAAAACTATTTGCAGCATAAGAGGAAAGAGATTTCTTTCGAGGATTTAATTATCAAGCTGCATATTGAGGAGGATAACAAAAAGGCTAAACGTAAGTCAGGGAATTCGTACTCTGAGAAGGCTAATGTATTGGAACACGGCCAAAGTTCTGGTACTAAGAAAGGTCAATCTTTTAAAGCCAAACAGGGTAATGAAAATTGGAAAGACAAAAAGTAGACCACGAAAGGGTTTCAGTTGAAGCCTACCGTTGGGGTAGAAAAGAAGCCTAAGTTCTAGTTCAATGGAAAGCGCTTCAATTGTGACAAAGTTGGGCATCGATCGGCGGACTGCCGTCAGCCTCGAAGGGATAACAAATAACGTCTTCAGTCTAATATGGTTGGAAATGAGAGAGATCATTTCTCAGATGACATGTCTGACCTAATCCTTACAGTGGTGATTAGTGAGGTTAACCTGGTAGGGTCTAACCCTAAGGAGTGGTGGCTAGACACTGGGGCCACTTGCCATGTTTGCTCCAACAGGAGCATGTTCACTACTTTTGCACCAGTTACAAAATGGTGAAAAGTTGTTTATGGGAAACACTGCAACCTCTGAAGTGCTTGGTAAAGGTAAGGTGATCCTGAAGATGACCTTTGGCAGGGAGCTTACTCTGACTAATGTGTTGTACGTGCCAGAGATTCGCAAGAATCTGGTCTCTGGGTCTCTTCTGAGCAAGAATGGTTTTTGCATGGTATTTAAGGCGGATAAGCTGGTGATTACCAAAATAGGAGTTTATGTTGGGAAATGCTATATGACTGATGGCCTATTTAGATTGAATGTAATTGCTGTAACCCCAACTGTTATGAATAATGAGAAAACTCCTTCTGTTTACTTGCTCGAGTCTCCTAATTTGTGGCATGGTAGATTAGGTCACGTAAATTACAATGCATTACGTAAACTAAGCAAACTAAACTACCTGCCTAGGTTTCAAATTGATTCAAAACATAAATGTGAAACCTGCGTTGAGGCTAAGCTTACTAGGTCTTCATTTCATAGCATTGAAAGAAGTACCGAGCCATTGGGACTAGTCCACAGTGATGTGTGTGACTTGAAATTTGTCCAAACAAGAGGCGACAATAAGTACTTTATTACTTTTGTCGACGATAGCACGAGATATTGTTATATGTCCTTGTTTAAAAGCAAAGACGAAGCTATCGATAAATTCATTCTTTACAAGAATGAAGTTGAAAATCAACTTAGCAAGAAAATAAAGGTGCTATGAACTGATTGTGGTGGTGAATATGAATCACCATTTGGTGAATTTCGTGTTAAACATACTGCAACTTATTCACCTCAGCAGAACGAAATTGTTGAGCGTAAGAATCGAACGTTAAAATAAATGATGAATGCTATGTTGATTAATTCTGGATTACCACAGAACATGTGGGGAGAAGCTATTCTTTCTGCGAATTACATTTTGAATAAAGTGTTAAGAAAGAATATGGATAAGACTCTGTATGAACTTTGGACAAGTCGAACACCTTCATATAAATAATTACGAATGTGGGGGTGTCTTGCTAAAGTTGTGGTACCTCCTCCTAAGAAGGTCAAGATTGGACCTAAGACAGTTGACTGTGCGTTCATTGGTTATGTACAAAATAGTAGTGCATATAGGTTCCTTGTGCATTATTCGAATGTACCTGATATTCATCCGAACACGATTATGGAGTCTAGGAATGCACAATTCTTTGAGAATATATTTCCTTGTAAATCTCCTAAACAATTAACTCCTATTAAACGGAATATGGAATCTTCTGCTACTGGCAGTAGTAAAGATCCAGTTGAAGAAGGTGAGGATGAGCCTAGACGGAGCAAAAAGACCAAAACTTCTAAGACGTTTGGCCCTGATTTCCTTACATATTTGATGGAAAATGATCCTCAAAGCTATAAAGAAGCTATATCTTCTCCAGATGGTCATCTGTGGAAAGAAGCCATCAAGAGTGAAATCGATTCTATTCCACAGAATCATACCTAGGAATTAGTTGATCTTCCACCGAGCTATAAGCCTTTGGGCTATAAGTGGATCTTCAAGAAGAAGATGAAAGTGGATGGTCCTGTTGATAAATATAAAGCTCGGCTAGTAATCAAAGGTTATAAGCAAAAAGAAGGCTTAGATTACTTTGATACTTATTCTCCTGTGTCGAGAATAACTTCTATCTGGATGATAATTGCTATTGCAGCCTTGTGAAATCTGGAAATACATCAGATGGATGTAAAAACAGCTTTCCTAAATGGAGATTTGAATGAAGAAATCTACATGGAGCAACTAGAGGGGTTTTCGGCTCCAGGTCAAGAAAGGAAAGTCTGTAAACTGGTTAAATCACTTTATGGTTTAAAGCAAGCATCGAAGCAATGGCGTGAGAAAGGAAAGTCTGTAAACTGGTTAAATCACTTTATGGTTTAAAGCAAGCACCGAAGCAATGACATGAGAAATTTGATAATGCTATGCTTTCTAGTGGTTTTCGAATCAACGAGTGCGACAAGTGTGTATATGTCAAGGACACTAATGATGGATATGTCATATTGTGTTTGTACGTCGATGACATGCTCATTGTCGACAGCTCTGATAAGATTATCAAAGCCACTAAGAATATGTTAAACTCAAAGTTTGACATGAAATACATGGATCTCGCAGATGTCATTGTGGGAGTAAAAATCACTCGAACACCAAATAGACTTGCGTTATCTCAATCTCATCACATTGATAAGATACTCGACAAGTTCAACAAGTTAAATACCACTGTAGCCAGGACTCCAGTGGATTTGAGTCTCTACTTATCCAAGAACACTGGTGATGGTGTGTCATAGTTAGAATATTCTCGGATAATTGGGAGTTTAATGTATTTAATAACTTGTACGAGACCGGATATAGCATACTCAGTTAGCAGATTGAGTCGCTACCCGAGTAACCCGGTGCTATCCACTAGAGAGCCATTTTCAGGGTGTTACATTATTTAAGGTACACTCGTGATTTTGGACTGCATTATTCTAGATACCCTGCAGTAATTGAAGGGTATGCTGATGCAAATTGGATATCAGATATGTCAGATTCAAAATCTACTAATAGATATGTCTTCACTCTTGGTGGTGCGCTATCTCTTGGAAATCGTCCAAACAAACTTGCATCGCAAAATCTAAATGGAATCAGAGTTCATCGCTTTGGACAAAGCAATTGAAGAAGTAGAGTGGCTTCGCCAGTTTTTTGAGGATATTCCAAGATGGTCAAAGCTTGTGCCTGCAATTTGTGTTTATTGTGATAATCAATCAGCAATTAGCAGGGCACAGAGCAATATGTATACTGGTAAGTCTCGACATATTCGAAGACGACATAATACCATTCGACAACTACTCTCACAAGGTATTATCACTCTGGACTACATGAAGTCTAAGGATAATATTGTGGATCCGTTAACCAAAGGGTTAACTCGAGAGCTAGTTGAAAAAGCATCGAGGGGAAGGGGCTTGCAGTCTATGACGTTGAAAGGTATCATGTCGGAAACCCAATCTAGCTGAATGGAGATCCCAGGATCTAGGTTTAAAGGGACAACTAAACCATGTATATCTGTGTAAATCACTGAGAAGGTTCTCATTCTACTCATTCCTATGGTGCTCACAGTGATTGGAAGATGCAGGTTAAGCTACGCTTTTAATGATCCTTAAGCGTTGTTGTGAAACGCTGAGTTAAGATGTCACATATGTGAGTGTGAAGTGGGGCTACTTCTATAAGGATTGGGAAGACTACATCCTTGAACAAACACTTGCAGAACCAGGCAATGTGTTTATGGCCAAAACGAACACGACATTGAGAACTACGCTGTGTCTAGAATGGTCATGTGTGAGATCTATTGTCTTGGTTTACACAAATGACGAAACAGTTCAATGCATCAGATCCATTAGTTTGCTAGTAATTCCCGACAGGTTTCACAAGGAAGGTTCAAAGCTAAATGCTACATATCCTATGCATGATTGATTCGTTTTGCGCTCTCTTTCTCTCTTTAGTCTTTGTTTTTCAAATTTTCATTCATGTGGGGAATTGTTGAAAATATTGAATGAAAATACAAATTAGCCGTTTGTCATCAGTTCATCCGTTTGAAGTTCATCAATTTTCATCTCTTTAATGATGTAACTTCTTATTCTTTTCATCTCTTTAATGATGTAACTTCTTATTCAATGCATTAAAGAGTTAGCTCCTCCTCCATGGGTATAAATATGAGTGATCTCGTTGGTTGGAAACACAAGAGAAAGATATCATCTTTTCTTCCAGCATCAACAAGTTTTTTTTTCTTTCCGGTGTAAGTTTCCCTTTTCTGAATTCTTTGAGAGATAGAGAAATCACAGCTAGTTCGTAGGCGGTTAACGTAGTGCAACATGAACCGACAACCGATTGTATCCTGAAAATCGAACACCGATCAAAAATCTCGTGCACCCCGGTGAGGCGGCGAATTCGATTTAAGAAAACCGTGTAAACACGGGCCTTCGATTTGGTTATGATTTACTTTGATTCTTTAATTTTCCCCAACAAGAATTGCTATAAAGAGAATTAGGCATTGGTGGTGGTTTATTTGGTATTTTTTGACGTTTATATATAATTTAAAATTTTAGTTCTTTCTTGCGTTTGAGTTGTCTTTTTCAACTTATTCTCTGTGTTTCTTTTTCAGATGGAATGGATACTCATCATACCTGCATTATAGTTGGTCTAGGGGAATATTGAATATTGACCAGCGAAGAAAACTCCACCAAATTTCATTCCTAGACAGTTCATCTCCCTCTTTCGGTTATGTGGGAGGTTAAAAGTTCAAATTAATTTTTATGTTTTTTAAAATTTAAGATATTACTTTTGCTTTTGAGAATTATCACAATTCTCAAGCATCCTCTATGTATATGGGTGTAGGATTTTCAAGATTTCAAACTTTTATGATTGTAGCTCAAAACCACTTAGATACATAAATATTTGCTACAAGCAGGGGCGGACAAAGACGGGGTCCGGGGGAAACGTGTACCCCAAAACTTTTTTTTTTTTAATTCGTGTTTGGTATCGATTGAAATTTAAAATTTAATCTAAATCAAAGTTAACAATAAATTTTAATAATATATTTCATAGAATCCATAACTGTTTTAACTTTTATCAAAATTTACTACAAATTTAATTTTAATTTCCACCAAACAGGGGCAAAATCACAATAAATTTGAATTTTGATAACATGCTAACTTTAAAAATTCACCGACGATTGTACGCTAATCAAATCTACAAATTGCTTATGTAATCAAAACTTATTTCGATAACTACATTATGGATATATCTAATAGACCAAATAGATATCGAAAATAATTAAAAATATGTTAAATGTGAGTCTTAAAGAAAAACGTCTAACGCGCATTTTTCAAAAAAATTCAATTATTTCATTAACATTTATTATTTTTGCGATACACCTCAATGCAATTTTCATCATTTTATTAGGAAACTTTATATGGAATATGACATCAAAAAATTTCGAAATTTTACGTCCGAAAAAGTCATATCCCATGTAAATTTTTGAATGCAAAATTACATGGGATATGATTTTTTTTACGTAAATTTTCGAGTGTAAAATTTATCTCAACTTCTTTGCAAGTTCGAGTGTGCCCCCTTAACTTTTTTGTCTTCTGCGTCCGCCCCTGACTACAAGCTTTGAAAGCATGAAGTTATTAAACTATACTTGTGACAGATTCCTCAAGACTTTGTTTATTATGAAACTATATATGCAATTCCTTTGCTTCAACAAGAGAACATAAATTGACATTTGAAAATAATTGGCAGAATGAGGAAGATGATTCTCGAAATCCAGGCAATCGTGGTATTGTGAAGGGTCCCGTCAGGGGGACGAGTCAAATTCATTCATCATGGAAACCATGAGCTATTCTTAATTGATGTTGTTGAAAAATGAGGGTTGTTGATGTTTGTCTTCTTTGCCTTTTCAATCAGAGCTCATTTAAGTTGTGAAAAATGCCAGGGTGATTATGTGTTCCAATTAACTACTAAACTAATTGTACATAAATTTCTGTTTTTCGATTGGAGCTAGAATTTATGTTTTATTTGTCTGTTGATAACACGGCTTCTGAATCTATTTGTATTATTATATGTTCTGCAGGAATGACCTTCAGGTAAGTTTCACGTCGACAATTGCTGATGCCTTGACTGTGCTACTAAGAAAATTAATCCACCTTTGATTTCGTGAAAGAAAGTTAAAGTTATCTTATATATAATTTTAGCTTCCTTATTTTAGGTTCTATTTTATTTTTTGAGTTTTGATCATAGCTTTGTCCACGTTGCACTAGCTTTAATTACACTCTTTGGGAATCTACTCACTTTGATAGCATTACAATATGAACTTAATGAGAGGGAATTTACTTTCTACTGGATTGACACTAAATCTTCGAAACTATTTGATCCCCGACCCCCTTTGGAATATAAATCTTCAAAATTCAATTAAGTCACCCGGACTGGACCAAGCTCCGATTCGACTGTTCCCAGTCTGGATTTAATAACTAGATATTACCTATATTAAAAGGATTGAAGTAGTAATAGTTGAATATTTTAATAAAATAGATTATTCGACGTAATTTCCACTTTAAAGATTAAATGGGGTGGATGCCTTGTCACCCGTCCCCGTCCCATATACGACTCGGGTCGAAGTCTCTTGCCCAAGAGTAGTGCTAGGGGTACATTGGGGCTCACATAAGGGATGACATAATGGCCACATGTTTGGCCCCTATTGGAGGAATTGAGAGTGTCATTACATAAATTATAATAAAAGATATATAAAATGTGACAAGTTCCTCGCTTTCCTCGTGTAAAAATAATCTTCCATTAAGAAAAGGAATAAATTACTTCGATCGAAAATATGAAAACAATTTCTAACTATAACTTCTCTAACATATGAACAAATTTCTTTTCTTATTTTCAGACATATAATTGGTACATAACATTGACAATCAATTTTGTTGCAACATCAAAAGAAATATCAAAATTTAGTTGACAAAAATTAAGGAGTAAAAGAACCTGCGTAAAACAACATGCACTATCCGTGTGTCTATATATATAGCACATATCTCATTTCATCTCTTCAAAATCTCCCGCGCAAACAAAAATGAAGGTGATCGATCTGCTTTCTTCTTCTTCTCTAAATCCTGCATGTAAAATGCCTCGTCTAATTTTATTCTTATCTAATTCTGAATTGCAGAGAATGTTAGAATCGAACTTTTTTCAACAGGTAAACGTATGGCTTTCATAAGTTCAATTCGTTTTTCAGTATAGATTTAATAATTTCAGTAATTTGATTTGGAAATTATCATTGTCACATTCAGAAGTAAGAACACTGATTTCATAAGTTCAATTTAATTTTCATTATAGATTTCATAATTTCGGTAATTTGATTTGGAAATTGTCATTATCACATTCAGAAGTAAGAACACTGATTTCATAAGTTCAATTCATTTTTCAGTATAGATTTAATAATTTCAGTAATTTGATTTGGAAATTGTCAGAAATAAGAACACTGATTTCATAAGTTCAATTTATTTTTCATTATAGATTTAATAATTTCAGTAATTTGATTTGAAAATTGTCATTGTCACATTCAGAAGTAAGAACACTGATTTCATAAGTTCAATTTATTTTTCATTATAGATTTCATAACTTCGGTAATTTGATTTGGAAATTGTCATTATCACATTCAGAAGTAAGAACACTGATTTCATAAGTTCAATTCGTTTTTCAGTATAGATTTAAGAATTTCAGTAATTTGATTTGGAAATTGTCATTGTCACATTTAGAAGTAAGAACACTGATTTCATAAGTTCAATTTATTTTTCATTATAGATTTAATAATTTCAGTAATTTGATTTGGAAATTGTCATTGTCACATTAAGAAGTAAGAACACTGATTTCATAAGTTCAATTTATTTTTCATTATAGATTTCATAATTTCGGTAATTTGATTTGGAAATTGTCATTATCACATTCAGAAGTAAGAACACTGATTTCATAAGTTCAATTCGTTTTTCGGTATAGATTTAATAATTTCAGTAATTTGATTTGGAAATTGTCATTGTCACATTCAGAAGTAAGAACACTGATTTCATAAGTTCAATTTATTTTTCATTATAGATTTAATAATTTCAGTAATTTGATTTGGAAATTGTCATTGTCACATCAGAAGTAAGAACACTGATTTCATAAGTTCAATTTATTTTTCATTATAGATTTAATAATTTCGGCAATTTGATTTGGAAATTGTCATTGTCACATTCAGAAGTAAGAACACCGATTTCATAAGTTCAATTTATTTTTCATTACAGATTTAATAATTTCGGTAATTTGATTTGGAAATTGTCATTGTCACATTCAGAAGTAAGAACACCGATTTCATAAGTTCAATTTATTTTTCATTACAGATTTAATAATTTCGGTAATTTGATTTGGAAACTGTCATTGTCACATTCAGAAGTAAGAACACTGATTTCATAAGTTCAATTTATTTTTCATTAAAGATTTAATAATTTCGGTAATTTGATTTGATTTGATTCCGAAATTGTCATTGTCACATTCGGATGGTAACTAGTAAGAACACTGATTTCATAAGTTCAATTCATTTTTCATTATAGATTTAATAATTTCGGTAATTTGATTTGGAAATTGTCATTGTCACATTCGGATGATAACTAGTAAGAACACTGATTTGAAAAGTTCAATTTGTTTTTCATTATAGATTTAATAATTTCGGTAATTTGATTTGGTTTGATTTGGAAATTGTCATTCTCACATTTAGATGGTAACTGGTAAGAACATTGATTTGATAAGTTCAATTCGTTTTTCATTATAGATTTAATAATTTCGGTAATTTGATATGATTTGGTTTGGAAATTGTCATTGTCAAATTCCGATTGTAACTAGTAAGAACAATGATTTCATAAGTTAAATTCGTTTTTCATTATAGATTTAATAATTTCGGTAATTTGATTTGATTTGATTTGGAAATTGTCATTGTCACATTCGGATGGTAACAAGGAAGCACTCCAATTGTCATTGTCACATTCGGATGGTAACTAGTAAGAACACTGATTTCATAAGTTCAATTTATTTTTCATTACAGATTTAATAATTTCGGTAATTTGATTTGATTTCATTTGGAAATTGTCATTGTCAAATTCGGATGGTAACTAGTAAGAACACTAATTTTATAAGTTCAATTCATTTTTCATTATAGATTTAATAATATCGGTAATTTGATTTGATTTGATTTGGAAATTGTCATTGTCACATTCCGATGGTAACTAGTAAGAACACCGATCTCATAAGTTTAATTTATTTTTCATCATAGATTTAATAATTTCGGTAATTTGATTTTGTTTGATTTGGAAATTGTCATTGTCACATTCTGATGGTAACTAGTAAGAACACTGATTTCATAAGTTCAATTTATTTTTCATTATAGATTTAATAATTTCGATAATTTGATTTGATTTCATTTGGAAACTATCATTGTCACATTTCGATGGTAACTAATAAGAACATTAATTTCATAAGCTCAATTCATTTTTCATTATAGATTTAATAATTTCGGTAATTTGATTTGATTTCATTTGGAAATTGTCCTTGTCACATTCGGATGGTAACTAGGAAGAACTCCAATTGTCATTGTCTCATTCGGATGGTAACTAGTAAGAACACTGATTTCATAAGTTCAATTTATTTTTCATTATAGATTTAATAATTTCGGTAATTTGATTTGATTTGATTTGGAAATTGACATTGTCACATTCGGATGGTAACTAGTAAGAACACTGATTTCATAAGTTCAATTCATTTTTCATTATAGATTTAATAATTTCGGTAATTTGATTTGATTTGATTTGATTTAGAAATTGTCATTGTCATATTCGGATGGTAACTAGTAAGAACACTGATTTCATAACTTCAATTCATTCTTCATTATAGATTTAATAATTTCGGTAATTTGATTTGTTTTGATTTGATTTGGAAATTGTCATTGTCTCATTCGGATGGTAACTATTAAGAACACCGATTTCATAAGATCAATTTATTTTTCATTATAGATTTAATAATTTCGGTAATTTGATTTGGTTTGATTTGGAAATTGTCATTGTCACATTCCGATAGTAACTAGTAAGAACACCGATTTCATAAGTTCAATTTATTTTTCATTATAGATTTAATAATTTCGATAATTTGATTTAAATTGATTTGGAAATTGTCACTGTCACATTACGATGGTAACTAGTAAGAACACTGATTTCATAAGTTCAATTTGTTTTTCATTATAGATTTAATAATTTCGTTAATTTGATTTGATTTGATTTCGAAATTGTCATTGTCACATTCGGATGGTAACTACTAAAAACACTGATTTCATAAGTTCAATTTATTTTATCATTATAGATTTAATAATTTCGGTAATTTGATTTGATTTGATTTGGAAATTGTCATTGTCACATTCCGATGGTAACTAGTAAGAACACTGATTTCATAAGTTCAATTAGTTTTTCATTATAGATTTAATAATTTCGATAATTTGATTTGGAAATTGTCATTGATACATTCCGATGGTAACTATTAAGAATACCGATTTCATAAGTTCAATTTATTTTTCATTATAGATTTAATAATTTCGATAATTTGATTTGGTTTGATTTGGAAATTGTCATTGTCACATTCCTATGTTAACAAGTAAGAACACCGATTTCATAAGTTCTATTCATTTTTCATTATAGATTTAATAATTTCGGTAATTTGATTTATAAATTGTCATTGTCACATTCCGATGGTAACTAGTAAGAACACATATTTCATAAGTTTAATTTATTTTTCATTATAGATTTAATAATTTCGATAATTTGATTTGGTTTGATTTGGAAAATGTCATTGTCACATTCCAATGGTAACTAGTAAGAACACTGATTTCATAAGTTCAATTCATTTTTCATTATAGGTTCAATAATTTCGGTACTTTGATTTGATTTGATTTTGAAATTGTCATTGTCATATTCGGATGGTAACTAGGAAGAACTCCAATTGTCGTTGTCACATTCGGATGGTAACTAGTAAGAACACTGATTTCATAAGTTCAATTCGTTTTTCATTATAGATTTAATAATTTCGAAAATTTGATTTGGTTTGATTTTGAAATTGTCATTATCACATTCAGATGGTAACTAGTAAGAACACTGATTTCATAAGTTCAATCCATTTTTCATTATAGATTTAGTAATTTTGGTAATTTGATTTGATTTGATTTGATTTGGAAATTGTCATTGTCACATTCGGATGGTCAATAGTATGAACACCGATTTCATAAGTTCAATTTATTTTTCATTATAGATTTAATAATTTCAGTAATTTGATATGATTTGATTTGGAAATTGTCATTGTCACATTCAGATCGTAACTAGTAAGAATACTGATTTCATAAGTTCAATTCATTTTTCATTATAGATTTAATAATTTCGATAATTTGATTAGATTTGATTTGGAAAATGTCATTGTCACATTCAGATGGTAACTAGTAAGAACACTGATTTCGTAAGTTCAATTCATTTTTCATTATAGATTTAATAATTTCGGTAATTTGATTTGGAAATTCTCATTGTCACATTCGGATGATAACTAGTAAGAACACTGATTTGAAAAGTTCAATTTGTTTTTCATTATAGATATAATAATTTCGGTAATTTGATTTGGTATGATTTGGAAATTGTCATTCTCACATTCAGATGGTAACTGGTAAGAACACTGATTTGATAAGTTCAATTCGTTTTTCAATATAGATTTAATAATTTCGGTAATTTGATATGATTTGATTTGGAAATTGTCATTGTCACGTTCCGATGGTAACTAGTAAGAACAATGATTTCATAAGTTCAATTCGTTTTTCATTATAGATTTAATAATTTCGGTAATTTGATTTGATTTGATTTGGAAATTGTCATTGTCACATTCGGATGGTAACAAGGAAGAACTCCAATTGTCATTGTCACATTCGGATGGTAACTAGTAAGAACACTGATTTCATAAGTTCAATTTATTTTTCATTATAGATTTAACAATTTCGGTAACTTGATTTGATTTGATTTTGAAATTGTCATTGTTACATTCGGATGGTAACTAATAAGAACACTGATTTCGTAAGTTCAATTCATTTTTCATTATAGATTTAATAATTTCGGTAATTTGATTTGGAAATTCTCATTGTCACATTCGGATGATAACTAGTAAGAACACTGATTTGAAAAGTTCAATTTGTTTTTCATTATAGATATAATAATTTCGGTAATTTGATTTGGTTTGATTTGGAAATTGTCATTCTCACATTCAGATGGTAACTGGTAAGAACACTGATTTGATAATTTCAATTCGTTTTTCAATATAGATTTAATAATTTCGGTAATTTGATATGATTTGATTTGGAAATTGTCATTGTCACGTTCCGATGGTAACTAGTAAGAACAATGATTTCATAAGTTCAATTCGTTTTTCATTATAGATTTAATAATTTCGGTAATTTGATTTGATTTGATTTGGAAATTGTCATTGTCACATTCGGATGGTAACAAGGAAGAACTCCAATTGTCATTGTCACATTCGGATGGTAACTAGTAAGAACACTGATTTCATAAGTTCAATTCATTTTTCATTACAGATTTTATAATTTCGGTAATTTTATTTGATTTCATTTGGAAATTGTCATTGTCACATTCGGATGGTAACAAGGAAGAAATCCAATTGTCATTGTCACATTCGGATGGTAACTAGTAAGAACACTGATTTCATAAGTTCAATTTATTTTTCATTACAGATTTTATAATTTCGGTAATTTTATTTGATTTCATTTGGAAATCGTCATTGTCACATTCGGATGGTAACTAGTAAGAACACTGATTTCATAAGTTCAATTCATTTTTCATTATAGATTAAGTAATTTTGGTAATTTGATTTGATTTGATTTGGAAATTGTCATTGTCACATTCTGATGGTCACTAGTATGAACACCGATTTAATAAGTTCAATTTATTTTTCATTATAGATTTAATAATTTCGGTAATTTGATATGATTTGATTTGGAAATTGTCATTGTCACATTCGGATGGTAACTAGTAAGAATACTGATTTCGTAAGTTCAATTCATTTTTCATTATAGATTTAATAATTTCGATAATTTGATTTGGAAAATGTCATTGTCACATTCGGATGGTAACTAGTAAGAACACTGATTTCTTAAGTTCAATTCATTTTTCATTATAGGTTTAATAATTTCGGTAATTTGATTTGATTTGATTTGAAAATTGTCCTTGTCCCATTTGGATGGTTACTAGGACGAACTCCAATTGTCGTTGTCACGTTCGGACGTTAACTAGTAAGAACACTGATTTCATAAGTTCAATTTATTTTTCATTATAGATTTAATAATTTCAGTTATTTGATTTGATTTGATTTGATTTGGAAATTGTCATTGTCACATTCGGATGGTAACTAGTAAGAACACTGATTTTATAAGTTCAATTGATTTTTCATTATAGATTTAATAATTTCGGTAATTTGATTTGATTTGATTTGGAAATTGTCATTGTCACATTCCGATGGTAACTAATAAGAACACCGATCTCATAAGTTCAATTTATTTTTCATCACAGATTTAATAATTTCGGTAATTTGATTTTGTTTGATTTGGAAATTGTCATTGTCACATTCCGATGGTAACTAGTAAGAACACTGATTTCATAAGTTCAATTTATTTTTCGTTATAGATTTAATACTTTCGATAATTTGATTTGATTTCATTTGGAGACTGTCATTGTCACATTCCGATGGTAACTAATAAGAACATTAATTTCATAAGCTCAATTCATTTTTCATTATAGATTTAATAATTTCGGTAATTTGATTTGATTTGGAAATTGTCCTTGTCACATTCGGATGGTAACTAGGAAGAACTCCAATTGTCATTGTCTCATTCGGATGGTAACTAGTGAGAACACTGATTTCATAAGTTCAATTTATTTTTCATTATAGATTTAATAATTTCCGTAATTTGATTTGATTTGATTTGGAAATTGTCATTGTCACATTCGGATGGTAACTAGTAAGAACAATGATTTCATAAGTTCAATTCATTTTTCATTATAGATTTAATAATTTCGGTAGTTTGATTTGATTTGATTTAGAAATTGTCATTGTCATATTCGGATGGTAATAGTAAGAACACTGATTTCATAACTTCAATTCATTCTTCATTGTAGACTTAATAATTTCGGTAATTTGATTTGTTTTGATTTGATTTGGGAATTGTCATTGTCTCATTCGGATGGTAACTATTAAGAACACCGATTTCATAAGATCAATTTATTTTTCATTATAGATTTAATAATTTCGGTAATTTGATTTGGTTTGATTTGGAAATTGTCATTGTCACATTCCGATGGTAACTAGGAAGAACACCGATTTCATAAGTTCAATTTATTTTTCATTATAGATTTAATAATTTCGGTAATTTGATTTGAATTGATTTGGAAATTGTCATTGTCACATTACGATGGTAACTAGTAAGAACACTAATTTCATAAGTTCAATTCGTTTTTCATTATAGATTTAATAATTTCAGTAATTTGATTTGATTTGATTTGGAAATTGTCATTGTCACATTCGGATGGAAACTAGGAAGAACTCCAATTGTCATTGTCACATTCGGATGGTAACTAGTAAGAACACTGATTTCATAAGTTCACTTTATTTTATCATTATAGATTTAATAATTTCGGTAATTTGATTTGATTTGATTTGGAAATTGTCATTGTCACATTCCGATGGTAACTAGTAAGAACACTGATTTCATAAGTTCAATTAGTTTTTCATTATAGATTTAATAATTTCGATAATTTGATTTGGAAATTGTCATTGTCACATTCCTATGGTAACAAGTAAGAACACCGATTTCATAAGTTTAATTCATTTTTGATTATAGATTTAATAATTTCGGTAATTTGATTTGGAAAGTGTCATTGTCACATTTCGATGGTAACTAGTAAGAACACTGATTTCATAAGTTTAATTTATTTTTCATTATTGATTTAATAATTTCGATAATTTGATTTGGTTTGATTTGGAAATTGTCATTGTCACATTCCAATGGTAACTAGTAAGAACACTGATTTCATAAGTTCGATTCATTTTTCATTATAGGTTCAATAATTTCGGTACTTTGATTTGATTTGATTTGAAAATTGTCATTGTCACATTCGGATGATAGCTAGAAAGAACTCCAATTGTCGTTGTCACATTCGGATGGTAACTAATAAGAACACTGATTTCACAAGTTCAATTCGTTTTTCATTATAGATTTAATAATTTCGAAAATTTGATTTGGTTTGATTCTGAAATTGTCATTATCACATTCAGATGGTAACTAGTAAGAACACTGATATCATAAGTTCAATCCATTTTTCATTATAGATTTAGTAATTTTGGTAATTTGATTTGATTTGATTTGGAAATTGTCATTGCCACATTCGGATGGTCACTAGTATGAACACCGATTTCATAAGCTCAATTTATTTTTCGTTATAGATTTAATAATTTCGGTAATTTGATTTGGTTTCATTTGGAAATTGTCATTTTCACATTCGGATGGTCACTAGTATGAACACCGATTTCATAAGTTCAATTTATTTTTCATTATAGATTTAATAATTCCGGTAACTTGAAATGATTTGATTTGGAAATTATCATTGCCACATTCGGATGGTAACTAGTAAGAACGGTGATTTCTTAAGTTCAATTCATTTTTCATTATAGATTTAATAATTTCGGTAATTTGATTTGATTTGATTTGGAAATTGTCATTGTTACATTCCGTTGGTAACATGTAAGAACACTGATTTTATAAGTTCAAATCATTTTTCATTATAGATTTAATAATTTCGGTAATTTGATTTGGAAATGGTCATTGTCACATTCGGATGGTAACTAGTGAGAACACTGATTTCAAAAGTTCAATTGATTTTTCATTATAAATTTAATAGTTTTGATAATTTGATTTGATTTGGAAATTGTCATTGTCACATTCGGATGGTCACTAGTATGAACACCGATTTCATAATTTCAATTTATTTTTCATTATAGTTTTAATAATTTCGGTAATTTGATTTGGTTTGATTTGGAAATTGTCATTGTCACATTCCGATGGTAACTAGTAAGAAGACGGATTTCATAAGTTCAATTTATTTTTCATTACATATTTAATAATTTCGGTAATTTGATATGATTTGATTTGGAAATTGTCATTGTCACATTCGGATGGTAACTATTAAGAACACCGATTTCATAAATTCAATTTATTTTTCATTATAGTTTTAATAATTTCGGTAATTTGATTTGGTTTGATTTGAAAATTGTCATTGTCACATTCCGATGGTAACTAGTAAGAAGACGGATTTCATAAGTTCAATTTATTTTTCAATACATATTTAATAATTTCGGTAATTTGATATGATTTGATTTGGAAATTGTCATTGTCACATTCGGATGGTAACTATTAAGAACACCGATTTCATAAGTTCAATTTATTTTTCATTATAGATTTAATAATTTCGATAATTTGATTTGGTTTGATTTGGAAATGGTCATTGTCACATTCAGATGGTAACTAGTGAGAACACTGATTTCAAAAGTTCAATTGATTTTTCATTATAAATTTAATAATTTCGATAATTTGATTTGATTTGGAAATTGTCATTGTCACATTCGGATGGTCACTAGTATGAACACCGATTTCGTAATTTCAATTTATTTTTCATTATAGTTTTAATAATTTCGGTAATTTGATTTGGTTTGATTTGGAAATTGTCATTGTCACATTCCGATGGTAACTAGTAAGAAGACGGATTTCATAAGTTCAATTTATTTTTCATTACATATTTAATAATTTCGGTAATTTGATATGATTTGATTTGGAAATTGTCATTGTCACATTCGGATGGTAACTATTAAGAACACCGATTTCATAAGTTCAATTTATTTTTCATTATAGATTTAATAGTTTCAGTAATATGATATGATTTGATTTGGAAATTGTCATTGTCACATTCAGATGGTAACTAGTAAAAATACTGATTTCATAAGTTCAATTCATTTTTCATTATAGATTTAATAATTTCGATAATTTGATTAGATCTGATCTAGAAAATGTCATTGTCACATTCGGTTGGTAACTAGTAAGAATACTGATTTCGTAAGTTCAATTCATTTTTCATTATAGATTTAATAATTTCGATTATTTGATTTGATTTGATTTGGAAATTGTCATTGTCACATTCTGATGGTAACTGGTATGAACACCGATTTCATAAGTTTAATTTATTTTTAATTATAGATTTAATAATTTCGGTAATTTGATTTGGAAATTGTAATTGTCTCATTCCGACGGTAACTAGTAAGAACACCAATTTCATAAGTTCAATTTACTTTTCATTATAGATTTAATAATTTCGGTAATTTGATTTGGTTTGATTTGGAAATTGTCATTGTCACATTCTGATGGTAACTAGTAAGAACACTAATTTCATAAGTTCAATTCATTTTCATTATAGATTTTGTAATTTTGGTAATTTGATTTGATTTAATTTGGAAATTGTCATTGTCACATTCGGATGGTTACTAGTATGAATACCGATTTCATAAGTTCAATTTATTTTTCATTATAGATTTAATAATTTCGGTAATTTGATATGATTCGATTTGGAAATTGTCATTGTCACATTCGGATGGTAACTAGTAAGAATACTGATTTCGTAAGTTCAATTCATTTTTCATTATAGATTTAATAATTTCAATGATTTGATTTGATTTGATTTGATTTGGAAAATGTCATCGTCACAATCGGATGGTAACTAGTAAGAACACTGATTTTTTAAGTTCAATTCATTTTTCATTATAGATTTAATAATTTCGGTAATGTGATTTCATTTGATTTGGAAATTGTCATTGTCACATTCCGATGGTAACTAGCAAGAACACTGATTTAATAAGTTCAATTCGTTTTTCATTATAGATTTAATAATTTTGGTAATTTGATTTGGAAATGGTCATTGTCACATTCGGATGGTAACTAGTGAGAACACTGATTTCAAAAGTTCAATTGATTTTTCATTATAGATTTAATAATTTCGATAATTTGATTTGATTTGGAAATTGCCATTGTCAGATTTGGATGGTCACTAGTATGAACACCGATTTCATAAGTTCAATTTATTTTTCATTATAGATTTAATAATTTCGGTAATTTGATATGATTTGATTTGGAAATTGTTATTGTCACATTCGGATGGTAACTAGTAAGAATACTGATTTCGTAAGTTCAATTCATTTTTCATTATTGATTTTATAATTTTAGTAATTTGATTTGGAAATTGTCATTGTCACATGCAGAAGTAAGAACATTGATTTCATAAGTTCACTTTATTTTTCATTATAGATTTCATAATTTCGGTAATTTGATTTGGAAATTGTCATTATCACATTCAGATGTAAGAACACAGATTTCATAAGTTCAATTCGTTTTTCAGTATAGATTTAATAATTTCAGTAATTTGATTTGGAAATTGTCATTGTCACATTCAGAAGTAAGAACACTGATTTCATAAGTTCAATTTATTTTTCATTATAGATTTAATAATTTCAGTAATTTGATTTGGAAATTGTCATTGTCACATTCAGAAGTAAGAACACTGATTTCATAAGTTCAATTTATTTTTCATTATAGATTTAATAATTTCGGTAACTTGATTTGATTTGATTTTGAAATTGTCATTGTCACATTCGGATGGTAACTAGTAAGAACGGTGATGTCATAAGTTCAATTCTTTTTTCATTGTAGGTTTAATAATTTCGGTAATTTGATTTGGAAATTGTCATTGTCACATTCGGATGGTCACTAGTATGAACACCAGTTTCATAAGTTCAATTTATTTTTTATTATGGATTTAGTAATTTCGGTAATTTGATATGATTTGATTTGGAAATTGTCATTCTCACATTCAGATGGTAACTGGTAAGAACATTGATTTGATAAGTTCAATTCGTTTTTCATTATAGATTTAATAATTTCGGTAATTTGATATGATTTGGTTTGGAAATTGTCATTGTCAAATTCCGATGGTAACTAGTAAGAACAATGATTTCATAAGTTCAATTCGTTTTTCATTATAGATTTAATAATTTCGGTAATTTGATTTGATTTGATTTGGAAATTGTCATTGTCACATTGGGATGGTCACTAGTATGAACACCAGTTTCATAAGTTCAATTTATTTTTTATTATGGATTTAATAATTTCGATAATTTGATATGATTTGATTTGGAAATTGTCATTGTCACATTCGGATGGTAACTAGTAAGAATACTGATTTCGTAAGTTCAATTCATTTTTAATTATAGATTTAATAATTTCGGTAATTTGATTTGGAAATTGTCGTTGTCACATTCGGATGATAACTAGTAAGAACACTGATTTGAAAAGTTCAATTTGTTTTTCATTATAGATTTAATACTTTCGGTAATTTGATTTGGTTTGATTTGGAAATTGTCATTCTCACATTCAGATGGTAACTGGTAAGAACACTGATTTGGTAAGTTCAATTCGTTTTTCATTATAGATTTAATAATTTCGATAATTTGATATGATTTGATTTGGAAATTGTCATTGTCACATTCCGATGGTAACTAGTAAGAACAATGATTTCATAAGTTCAATTCGTTTTTCATTATATATTTAATAATTTCGGTAATTTGATTTGGTTTGATTTGGAAATTGTCATTCTCACATTCAGATGGTAACTGGTAAGAACACTGATTTGGTAAGTTCAATTCATTTTTCATTATAGATTTAGTAATTTTGGTAATTTGATTTGATTTGATTTGGAAATTGTCATTGTCACATTCGGATGGTCACTAGTATGAACACCAGTTTCATAAGTTCAATTTATTTTTTATTATGGATTTAGTAATTTCGGTAATTTGATATGATTTGATTTGGAAATTGTCATTGTCACATTCGGATGGTAACTAGTAAGAATACTGATTTCGTAAGTTCAATTCATTTTTAATTATAGATTTAATAATTTCGGTAATTTGATTTGGAAATTGTCATTGTCACATTCGGATGGTAACTAGTAAGAACACTGATTTCCTAAGTTCAATTCGTTTTTCATTATATATTTAATAATTTCAGTAATTTGATTTGGTTTGATTTGGAAATTGTCATTGTCACATTCAGTTGGTAACTAGTAAGAACACTGATTTCATAAGTTCAATTCATTTTTCATTATAGATTTAGTAATTTTGGTAATTTGATTTGATTTGATTTGGAAATTGTCATTGTCACATTGGGATGGTCACTAGTATGAACACCAGTTTCATAAGTTCAATTTATTTTTTATTATGGATTTAATAATTTCGGTAATTTGATATGATTTGATTTGGAAATTGTCATTGTCACATTCGGATGGTAACTAGTAAGAATACTGATTTCGTAAGTTCAATTCATTTTTAATTATAGATTTAATAATTTCGGTAATTTGATTTGGAAATTGTTGTTGTCACATTCGGATGATAACTAGTAAGAACACTGATTTGAAAAGTTCAATTTGTTTTTCATTATAGATTTAATACTTTCGGTAATTTGATTTGGTTTGATTTGGAAATTGTCATTCTCACATTCAGATGGTAACTGGTAAGAACACTGATTTGGTAAGTTCAATTCGTTTTTGATTATAGATTTAATAATTTCGATAATTTGATATGATTTGATTTGGAAATTGTCATTGTCACATTCCGATGGTAACTAGTAAGAACAATGATTTCATAAGTTCAATTCGTTTTTAATTATAGATTTAATAGTTTCGGTAATTTGATTTGGAAATTGTCATTGTCACATTCGGATGATAACTAGTAAGAACAATGATTTGAAAAGTTCAATTTGTTTTTCATTATAGATTTAATAATTTCGGTAATTTGATTTGGTTTGATTTGGAAATTGTCATTCTCACATTCAGATGGTAACTGGTAAGAACACTGATTTGATAAGTTCAATTCGTTTATCATTATAGATTTAATAATTTCGGTAATTTGATATGATTTGATTTTGGAAATTGTCATTGTCACATTCCGATGGTAACTAGTAAGAACAATGATTTCATAAGTTCAATTTGTTTTTCATTATATATTTAATAATTTCGGTAATTTGATTTGGTTTGATTTGGAAATTGTCATTCTCACATTCAGATGGTAACTGGTAAGAACACTGATTTGGTAAGTTCAATTCGTTTTTCATTATAGATTTAATAATTTCGGTAATTTGATATGATTTGATTTGGAAATTGGCATTGTCACATTCCGATGGTAACTAGTAAGAACAATGATTTCATAAGTTCAATTCGTTTTTCATTATAGATTTAATAGTTTCGGTAATTTGATTTGATTTGATTTGGAAATTGTCATTGTCACATTCGGATGGTAACAAGGAAGAACTCCAATTGTCATTGTCATATTCGGATGGTAACTAGTAAGATCACTGATTTCATAAGTTCAATTTATTTTTCATTACAGATTTTATAATTTCGGTAATTTGATTTGATTTCATTTGGAAATTTTCATTGTCACATTCTGATGGTAACTAGTAAGAACACCGATTTCATAAGTTCAATTCGTTTTTCATTATAGATTTAATAATTTCGGTAATTTGATTTGATTTGAAAATTGTCATTGTCACATTCGGATGGTAACTAGTATGAACACGGTTTTCATAAGTTCAATTAATTTTTCATTAAAGATTTAATAATTTAATTTGATTTGATTTGGAAATTGCCATTGTCACATTCGGATGGTAACTAGTAAGAACACGGATTTCATAAGTTCAATTCATTTTTCATTATAGATTTAATAATTTCGGTAATTTGATTTGATTTGATTTGGAAATTGTCACTGTCACATTCTGATGGTAACTAGTAAGAACACTGATTTCATAAGTTCAATTCATTTTTCATTATAGATTTGATAATTTCGGTAATTTGATTTGATTTGATTTGGAAATTGTCATTGTCACATTCCGATGACAACTAGTAAGAACACTGATTTCATAAGTTCAATTCATTTTTCAATATATATTAAATAATTTCGGTAATTTGATTTGATTTGATTTGATTTGAAAATTGTCATTGTCACATTCAGATGACAACTAATAAGAACACTGATTTCATAGGTTCAATTCATTTTTCAATATAGATTAAATAATTTCGGTAATTTGATTTGATTTGATTTGGAAATTGTCATTGTCACATTCGGATGGTAACTAGTAAGAAGAATGATTTCATAAGTTCAATACATTTTTCATTATAGATTTTATAATTTTGGTAATTTGATTTGGAAATTGTCATTGTCACATTCCGCTGGTCACTAGTAAGAACACCGATTTCATAAGTTCAATTCGTTTTTCATTATAGATTTAATATTTTCGATAATTTGATTTGATTTGATTTGGAAATTGTCATTGTCACATTCCGATGGTAACTAGTAATAACACTAACTTCGTAAGTTCAATTCATTTTTCATTATAGATTTAATAATTTCGGTTATTTGATTCGATTTGATTTGGAAATTGTCATTGTCACATTCCGATGGTAACTAGTAAGAACAGCGATCTCATAAGTTCAATTTATTTTTCATTATAGATTTAATAATTTCGGTAATTTGATTTTGTTTGATTTGGAAATTGTCATTGTCACATACCGATGGTAACTAATAAGAACACTGATTTCATAAGTTCAATTCGTTTTTAATTATAGATTTAATAATTTCGGTAATTTGCTTTGGTTTGATTTGGAAATTGTCATTGTCACATTCCGATGGTAACTGGTAAGAACACCGATTTCATAAGTTCAATTTATTTTTAATTATAGATTTAATAATTTCGGTAATTTGATTTGGAAATTGTAATTGTCTCATTCCGACGGTAACTAGTAAGAACGCCGATTTCATAAGTTCATTTTATTTTTCATTATAGATTTAATAATTTCGGTAATTTGATTTGGTTTGATTTGGAAATTGTCATTGTCACATTCCGATGGTAACTAGTAAGAACACTAATTTCATATGTTCAATTCATTTTTCATTATGGATTCAATAATTTCGGTAATTTGATTTGATTTGACTTGGAAATTGCCATTGTCACATACGGATGGTAAGTAGGAAGAACTCCAATTGTCTTTGTCACATTCGGATGGTAACTAGTAAGAACACTGATTTCCTAAATTCAATTCGTTTTTCATTATAGATTTAATAATTTCGGTAATTTGATTTGGGAATTGTCATTGTCACATTCAGTTGGTAACTAGTAAGAACACTGATTTCATAAGTTCAATTCATTTTTCATTATAGATTTAGTAATTTTGGTAATTTGATTTGATTTGATTTGGAAATTGTCGTTGTCACATTCGGATGGTCACTAGTATGAACACCGGTTTCATAAGTTCAATTTATTTTTCATTATAGATTTAATAATTTCGGTAATTTGATATGATTTGATTTGGAAATTGTAATTGTCTCAGTCCGACGGTAACTAGTAAGAACGCCGATTTCATAAGTTCATTTTATTTTTCATTATAGATTTAATAATTTCGGTAATTTAATTTGGTTTGATTTGGAAACTGTCATTGTCACATTCTGATGGTAACTACTAAGAACACTGATTTCATATGTTCAATTCATTTTTCATTATAGATTCAATAATTTCGGTAATTTGATTTGATTTGATTTGGAAATTGTCATTGTCACATTCGGATGGTAACTAGTAAGAAGAATGATTTCATAAGTTCAATACATTTTTCATTATAGATTTTATAATTTTGGTAATTTGATTTGGAAATTGTCATTGTCACATTCCGCTGGTCACTAGTAAGAACACCGATTTCATAAGTTCAATTCGTTTTTCATTATAGATTTAATATTTTCGGTAATTTGATTTGATTTGATTTGGAAATTGTCATTGTCACATTCCGATGGTAACTAGTAATAACACTGACTTCGTAAGTTCAATTCATTTTTCATTATAGATTTAATAATTTGGGTTATTTGATTCGATTTGATTTTGAAATTGTCATTGTCACATTCCGATGGTTACTAGTAAGAACACCGATCTCATAAGTTCAATTTATTTTTCATTATAGATTTAATAATTTCGGTAATTTGATTTTGTTTGATTTGGAAATTGTCATTGTCACATACCGATGGTAACTAGTAAGAACACTGATTTCATAAGTTCAATTCGTTTTTAATTATAGATTTAATAATTTCGGTAATTTGATTTGGTTTGATTTGGAAATTGTCATTGTCACATTCCGATGGTAACTGGTAAGAACACCGATTTCATAAGTTCAATTTATTTTTAATTATAGATTTAATAATTTCGGTAATTTGATTTGGAAATTGTAATTGTCTCAGTTCGACGGTAACTAGTAAGAACGCCGATTTCATAAGTTCATTTTATTTTTCATTATAGATTTAATAATTTCGATAATTTGATTTGGTTTGATTTGGAAACTGTCATTGTCACATTCTGATGGTAACTACTAAGAACACTGATTTCATAAGTTCAATTCATTTTTCATTATAGATTCAATAATTTCGGTAATTTGATTTGATTTGATTTGGAAATTGTCATTGTCACATACGGATGGTAAGTAGGAAGAACTCCAATTGTCATTGTCACATTCGGATGGTAACTAGTAAGAACACTGATTTCCTAAGTTCAATTCGTTTTTCATTATAGATTTAATAATTTCGGTAATTTGATTTGGGAATTGTCATTGTCACATTCAGTTGGTAACTAGTAAGAACACTGATTTCATAAGTTCAATTCGTTTTTAATTATAGATTTAATAATTTCGGTAATTTGATTTGGTTTGATTTGGAAATTGTCATTGTCACATTCCGATGGTAACTGGTAAGAACACCGATTTCATAAGTTCAATTTATTTTTAATTATAGATTTAATAATTTCGGTAATTTGATTTGGAAATTGTAATTGTCTCAGTCCGACGGTAACTAGTAAGAACGCCGATTTCATAAGTTCATTTTATTTTTCATTATAGATTTAATAATTTCGATAATTTGATTTGGTTTGATTTGGAAACTGTCATTGTCACATTCTGATGGTAACTACTAAGAACACTGATTTCATATGTTCAATTCATTTTTCATTATAGATTCAATAATTTCGGTAATTTGATTTGATTTGATTTGGAAATTGTCATTGTCACATACGGATGGTAAGTAGGAAGAACTCCAATTGTCATTGTCACATTCGGATGGTAACTAGTAAGAACACTGATTTCCTAAGTTCAATTCGTTTTTCATTATAGATTTAATAATTTCGGTAATTTGATTTGGGAATTGTCATTGTCACATTCAGTTGGTAACTAGTAAGAACACTGATTTCATAAGTTCAATTCATTTTTCATTATAGATTTAGTAATTTTGGTAATTTGATTTGATTTGATTTGGAAATTGTCGTTGTCACATTCGGATGGTCACTAGTATGAACACCGGTTTCATAAGTTCAATTTATTTTTCATTATAGATTTAATAATTTTGGTAATTTGATATGATTTGATTTGGAAATTGTCATTGTCACATTCGGATGGTAACTAGTAAGAATACTGATTTCGTAAGTTCAATTCATTTTTCATTATAGATTTAATAATTTCGATAATTTGATTTGATTTGGAAAATGTCATTGTCACATTCGGATGGTAACTAGTAAGAACACTGATTTCTTAAGTTCAATTCGTTTTTCATTATAGATTTAATAATTTCGGTAATTTGATTTGGAAATGGTCATTGTCACATTCGGATGGTAACTAGTGAGAACATTGATTTCAAAAGTTCAATTGATTTTTCATTATAGATTTAATAAGTTCAATTTATTTTTCATCACAGATTTAATAATTTCGGTAATTTGATTTTGTTTGATTTGGAAATTGTCATTGTCACATTCCGATGGTAACTAGTAAGAACACTGATTTCATAAGTTCAATTCGTTTTTCATTATAGATTTAATAGTTTCGGTAATTTGATTTGATTTGATTTGGAAATTGTCATTGTCACATTCGGATGGTAACAAGGAAGAACTCCAATTGTCATTGTCATATTCGGATGGTAACTAGTAAGATCACTGATTTCATAAGTTCAATTTATTTTTCATTACAGATTTTATAATTTCGGTAATTTGATTTGATTTCATTTGGAAATTTTCATTGTCACATTCTGATGGTAACTAGTAAGAACACCGATTTCATAAGTTCAATTCGTTTTTCATTATAGATTTAATAATTTCGGTAATTTGATTTGATTTGAAAATTGTCATTGTCACATTCGGATGGTAACTAGTATGAACACGGTTTTCATAAGTTCAATTAATTTTTCATTAAAGATTTAATAATTTAATTTGATTTGATTTGGAAATTGCCATTGTCACATTCGGATGGTAACTAGTAAGAACACGGATTTCATAAGTTCAATTCATTTTTCATTATAGATTTAATAATTTCGGTAATTTGATTTGATTTGATTTGGAAATTGTCACTGTCACATTCTGATGGTAACTAGTAAGAACACTGATTTCATAAGTTCAATTCATTTTTCATTATAGATTTGATAATTTCGGTAATTTGATTTGATTTGATTTGGAAATTGTCATTGTCACATTCCGATGACAACTAGTAAGAACACTGATTTCATAAGTTCAATTCATTTTTCAATATATATTAAATAATTTCGGTAATTTGATTTGATTTGATTTGATTTGAAAATTGTCATTGTCACATTCAGATGACAACTAATAAGAACACTGATTTCATAGGTTCAATTCATTTTTCAATATAGATTAAATAATTTCGGTAATTTGATTTGATTTGATTTGGAAATTGTCATTGTCACATTCGGATGGTAACTAGTAAGAAGAATGATTTCATAAGTTCAATACATTTTTCATTATAGATTTTATAATTTTGGTAATTTGATTTGGAAATTGTCATTGTCACATTCCGCTGGTCACTAGTAAGAACACCGATTTCATAAGTTCAATTCGTTTTTCATTATAGATTTAATATTTTCGATAATTTGATTTGATTTGATTTGGAAATTGTCATTGTCACATTCCGATGGTAACTAGTAATAACACTAACTTCGTAAGTTCAATTCATTTTTCATTATAGATTTAATAATTTCGGTTATTTGATTCGATTTGATTTGGAAATTGTCATTGTCACATTCCGATGGTAACTAGTAAGAACAGCGATCTCATAAGTTCAATTTATTTTTCATTATAGATTTAATAATTTCGGTAATTTGATTTTGTTTGATTTGGAAATTGTCATTGTCACATACCGATGGTAACTAATAAGAACACTGATTTCATAAGTTCAATTCGTTTTTAATTATAGATTTAATAATTTCGGTAATTTGCTTTGGTTTGATTTGGAAATTGTCATTGTCACATTCCGATGGTAACTGGTAAGAACACCGATTTCATAAGTTCAATTTATTTTTAATTATAGATTTAATAATTTCGGTAATTTGATTTGGAAATTGTAATTGTCTCATTCCGACGGTAACTAGTAAGAACGCCGATTTCATAAGTTCAATTTACTTTTCATTATAGATTTAATAATTTCGGTAATTTGATTTGGTTTGATTTGGAAATTGTCATTGTCACATTCCGATGGTAACTAGTAAGAACACTAATTTCATATGTTCAATTCATTTTTCATTATGGATTCAATAATTTCGGTAATTTGATTTGATTTGACTTGGAAATTGCCATTGTCACATACGGATGGTAAGTAGGAAGAACTCCAATTGTCTTTGTCACATTCGGATGGTAACTAGTAAGAACACTGATTTCCTAAGTTCAATTCGTTTTTCATTATAGATTTAATAATTTCGGTAATTTGATTTGGGAATTGTCATTGTCACATTCAGTTGGTAACTAGTAAGAACACTGATTTCATAAGTTCAATTCATTTTTCATTATAGATTTAGTAATTTTGGTAATTTGATTTGATTTGATTTGGAAATTGTCGTTGTCACATTCGGATGGTCACTAGTATGAACACCGGTTTCATAAGTTCAATTTATTTTTCATTATAGATTTAATAATTTCGGTAATTTGATATGATTTGATTTGGAAATTGTAATTGTCTCAGTCCGACGGTAACTAGTAAGAACGCCGATTTCATAAGTTCATTTTATTTTTCATTATAGATTTAATAATTTCGGTAATTTAATTTGGTTTGATTTGGAAACTGTCATTGTCACATTCTGATGGTAACTACTAAGAACACTGATTTCATATGTTCAATTCATTTTTCATTATAGATTCAATAATTTCGGTAATTTGATTTGATTTGATTTGGAAATTGTCATTGTCACATTCGGATGGTAACTAGTAAGAAGAATGATTTCATAAGTTCAATACATTTTTCATTATAGATTTTATAATTTTGGTAATTTGATTTGGAAATTGTCATTGTCACATTCCGCTGGTCACTAGTAAGAACACCGATTTCATAAGTTCAATTCGTTTTTCATTATAGATTTAATATTTTCGGTAATTTGATTTGATTTGATTTGGAAATTGTCATTGTCACATTCCGATGGTAACTAGTAATAACACTGACTTCGTAAGTTCAATTCATTTTTCATTATAGATTTAATAATTTGGGTTATTTGATTCGATTTGATTTTGAAATTGTCATTGTCACATTCCGATGGTTACTAGTAAGAACACCGATCTCATAAGTTCAATTTATTTTTCATTATAGATTTAATAATTTCGGTAATTTGATTTTGTTTGATTTGGAAATTGTCATTGTCACATACCGATGGTAACTAGTAAGAACACTGATTTCATAAGTTCAATTCGTTTTTAATTATAGATTTAATAATTTCGGTAATTTGATTTGGTTTGATTTGGAAATTGTCATTGTCACATTCCGATGGTAACTGGTAAGAACACCGATTTCATAAGTTCAATTTATTTTTAATTATAGATTTAATAATTTCGGTAATTTGATTTGGAAATTGTAATTGTCTCAGTTCGACGGTAACTAGTAAGAACGCCGATTTCATAAGTTCATTTTATTTTTCATTATAGATTTAATAATTTCGATAATTTGATTTGGTTTGATTTGGAAACTGTCATTGTCACATTCTGATGGTAACTACTAAGAACACTGATTTCATAAGTTCAATTCATTTTTCATTATAGATTCAATAATTTCGGTAATTTGATTTGATTTGATTTGGAAATTGTCATTGTCACATACGGATGGTAAGTAGGAAGAACTCCAATTGTCATTGTCACATTCGGATGGTAACTAGTAAGAACACTGATTTCCTAAGTTCAATTCGTTTTTCATTATAGATTTAATAATTTCGGTAATTTGATTTGGGAATTGTCATTGTCACATTCAGTTGGTAACTAGTAAGAACACTGATTTCATAAGTTCAATTCGTTTTTAATTATAGATTTAATAATTTCGGTAATTTGATTTGGTTTGATTTGGAAATTGTCATTGTCACATTCCGATGGTAACTGGTAAGAACACCGATTTCATAAGTTCAATTTATTTTTAATTATAGATTTAATAATTTCGGTAATTTGATTTGGAAATTGTAATTGTCTCAGTCCGACGGTAACTAGTAAGAACGCCGATTTCATAAGTTCATTTTATTTTTCATTATAGATTTAATAATTTCGGTAATTTGATTTGGTTTGATTTGGAAACTGTCATTGTCACATTCTGATGGTAACTACTAAGAACACTGATTTCATATGTTCAATTCATTTTTCATTATAGATTCAATAATTTCGGTAATTTGATTTGATTTGATTTGGAAATTGTCATTGTCACATACGGATGGTAAGTAGGAAGAACTCCAATTGTCATTGTCACATTCGGATGGTAACTAGTAAGAACACTGATTTCCTAAGTTCAATTCGTTTTTCATTATAGATTTAATAATTTCGGTAATTTGATTTGGGAATTGTCATTGTCACATTCAGTTGGTAACTAGTAAGAACACTGATTTCATAAGTTCAATTCATTTTTCATTATAGATTTAGTAATTTTGGTAATTTGATTTGATTTGATTTGGAAATTGTCGTTGTCACATTCGGATGGTCACTAGTATGAACACCGGTTTCATAAGTTCAATTTATTTTTCATTATAGATTTAATAATTTTGGTAATTTGATATGATTTGATTTGGAAATTGTCATTGTCACATTCGGATGGTAACTAGTAAGAATACTGATTTCGTAAGTTCAATTCATTTTTCATTATAGATTTAATAATTTCGATAATTTGATTTGGAAAATGTCATTGTCACATTCGGATGGTAACTAGTAAGAACACTGATTTCTTAAGTTCAATTCGTTTTTCATTATAGATTTAATAATTTCGGTAATTTGATTTGGAAATGGTCATTGTCACATTCGGATGGTAACTAGTGAGAACATTGATTTCAAAAGTTCAATTGATTTTTCATTATAGATTTAATAAGTTCAATTTATTTTTCATCACAGATTTAATAATTTCGGTAATTTGATTTTGTTTGATTTGGAAATTGTCATTGTCACATTCCGATGGTAACTAGTAAGAACACTGATTTCATAAGTTCAATTTATTTTTCATTATAGATTTAATAATTTCGATAATTTGATTTGATTTCATTTGGAGACTGTCATTGTCACATTCCGATGGTAACTAATAAGAACATTAATTTCATAAGCTCAATTCATTTTTCATTATAGATTTAATAATTTCGGTAATTTGATTTGATTTGGAAATTGTCCTTGTCACATTCGGATGGTAACAAGGAAGAACTCCAATTGTCATTGTCTCATTCGGATGGTAACTAGTAAGAACACTGATTTCATAAGTTCAATTTATTTTTCATTATAGATTTAATAATTTCGGTAATTTGATTTGATTTGATTTGGAAATTGTCATTGTCACATTCGGATGGTAACTAGTAAGAGCAATGATTTCATAAGTTCAATTTATTTTTCATTATAGATTTAATAATTTCGGTAATTTGATTTGATTTGATTTAGAAATTGTCATTGTCATATTCGGATGGTAATAGTAAGAACACGGATTTCATAACTTCAATTCATTCTTCATTATACACTTAATAATTTCGGTAATTTGATTTGTTTTGATTTGATTTGGAAATTGTCATTGTCTCATTCGGATGGTAACTATTAAGAACACCGATTTCATAACATCAATTTATTTTTCATTATAGATTTAATAATTTCGGTAATTTGATTTGGTTTGATTTGGAAATTGTCATTGTCACATTCCGATGGTAACTAGTAAGAACACCGATTTCATAAGTTCAATTTATTTTTCATTATAGATTTAATAATTTCGATAATTTGATTTGAATTGATTTGGAAATTGTCATTGTCACATTACGATGGTAACTAGTAAGAACACTAATTTCATAAGTTCAATTCGTTTTTCATTATAGATTTAATAATTTCAGTAATTTGATTTGGAAATTGTCATTGTCACATTCGGATGGTAACTAGGAAGAACTCCAATTGTCATTGTCACATTCGGATGGTAACTAGTAAGAACACTGATTTCAAAAGTTCAATTGATTTTTCATTATAGATTTAATAATTTCGATAATTTGATTTGATTTGGAAATTGTCATTGTCACATTCGGATGGTCACTAGTATGAACACCGATTTCATAAGTTCAATTTATTTTTCATTATAGATTTAATAATTTCGGTAATTTGATTTGATTTGATTTGGAAATTGTCATTGTCACATTCCGATGGTAACTAGTAAGAACACTGATTTCATAAGTTCAATTAGTTTTTCATTATAGATTTAATAATTTCAATAATTTGATTTGGAAATTGTCATTGATACATTCCGATGGTAACTATTAAGAATACCGATTTCATAAGTTCAATTTATTTTTCATTATAGATTTAATAATTTCGATAATTTGATTTGGTTTGATTTGGAAATTGTCATTGTCACATTCCTATGGTAACAAGTAAGAACACCGATTTCATAAGTTCAATTCATTTTTCATTATAGATTTAATAATTTCTGTAATTTGATTTATAAATTGTCATTGTCACATTCCGATGGTAACTAGTAAGAACACTGATTTCATAAGTTTAATTTATTTTTCATTATAGATTTAATAATTTCGATAATTTGATTTGGTTTGATTTGGAAATTGTCATTGTCACATTCCAATGGTAACTAGTAAGAACACTGATTTCATAAGTTCAATTCATTTTTCAATATAGGTTCAATAATTTCGGTACTTTGATTTGATTTGATTTGGAAATTGTCATTGTCACATTCGGATGGTAACTAGGAAGAACTGCAATTGTCGTTGTCACATTCGGATGGTAACTAGTAAGAACACTGATTTCATAAGTTCAATTCGTTTTTCATTATAGATTTAATAATTTCGGAAATTTGATTTGGTTTGATTTTGAAATTGTCATTATCACATTCAGATGGTAACTAGTAAGAACGCTGATATCATAAGTTCAATCCATTTTTCATTATAGATTTAGTAATTTTGGTAATTTGATTTGGAAATTGTCATTGTCACATTCAGATGGTCACTAGTATGAACACCGATTTCATAAGTTCAATTTATTTTTCATTATAGATTTAATTATTTCAGTAATTTGATATGATTTGATTTGGAAATTGTCATTGTCACATTCAGACGGTAACTACTAAGAATACTGATTTCATAAGTTCAATTCATTTTTCATCACAGATTTAATAATTTCGATAATTTGATTAGATCTGATCTAGAAAATTTCATTGTCACATTCAGATGGTAACTAGTAAGAACACTGATTTCTTAAGTTCAATTCATTTTTCATTATAGATTTAATAATTTCGGTAATTTGATTTGATTTGATTTGGAAATTGTCATTGTCACATTCCGATTGTAACAAGTAAGAACACTGATTTCATAAGCTCAATTCATTTTTCATTATAGATTTAGTAATTTCGGTAATTTGATTTGGAAATGGTCATTGTCACATTCGGATGGTAACTAGTGAGAACACTGATTTCAAAAGTTCAATTGATTTTTCATTATAAATTTAATAATTTCGATAATTTGATTTGATTTGGAAATTGTCATTGTCACATTCGGATGGTCACTAGTATGAACACCGATTTCATAATTTCAATTTATTTTTCATTATAGTTTTAATAATTTCGATAATTTGATTTGGTTTGATTTGGAAATTGTCATTGTCACATTCCGATGGTAACTAGTAAGAAGACGGATTTCATAAGTTCAATTTATTTTTCATTACATATTTAATAATTTC
The DNA here is from genome assembly GCA_019097785.1 of Fraxinus excelsior. Lineage (NCBI taxonomy): Eukaryota > Viridiplantae > Streptophyta > Magnoliopsida > Lamiales > Oleaceae > Fraxinus > Fraxinus excelsior. The sequence goes on along the minus strand of CM032643.1, from coordinate 24,239,908 downwards.
GGTAATTTGATATGATTTGATTTGGAAATTGTCATTGTCACATTCGGATGGTAACTATTAAGAACACCGATTTCATAAGTTCAATTTATTTTTCATTATATATTTAATAATTTCGATAATTTGATTTGGTTTGATTTGGAAATTGTCATTGTCACATTCCGATGGTAACTAGTAAGAACGTCGATTTCATAAGTTCAATTTATTTTTCATTATAGATTTAATAATTTCGGTAATTTGATTTGGATTGATTTGGAAATTGTCATTGTCACATTCCGATGGTAACTAGTAAGAACACCGATTTCATAAGTTCAATTTATTTTTCATTATAGGTTTAATAATTTCGGTAATTTGATTTGGAAATTGTCATTGTCACGTTCCAATGGTAACTAGTAAGAACACTGATTTTATAAGTTTAATTCGTTTTCATTATAGATTTAATAATTTCGGTAATTTAATTTGATTTGATTTGGTAATTGTCTTTGTCACATTAGGATGGTAACTAGGAAGAACTCCAATTGTCATTGTCACATTCGGATGGTAACTAGTAAGAACACTAATTTCATAAGTTCAATTTATTTTTCCTTTTAGGTTTACTAATTTCGATGATTTGATTTGGAAATTGTCATTGTCACATTCGGATGGTAACTAGTAAGAACACTGATTTCATAAGTTCAATTCATTTTTCATTATAGAATTAATAATTTCGGTAATTTGATTTGGAAATTGTCATTGTCACATTCGGATGGTAACTATTAAGAACACCGAGTTCATAAGTTCAATTTATTTTTCCTTATAGATTTATTAATTTTGCTAATTTGATTTGGTTTGATTTGGAAATTGTCATTGTCACATTCCGATGGTAACTGGTAAGAACACCGATTTCATAAGTTCAATTTATTTTTCATTATAGATTTAATAATTTCGGTAATTTGATTTGGAAATTGTAATTGTCACATTCCGATGGTCACTAGTAAGAACACCGATTTCATAAGTTCAATTTATTTTTCATTATAGATTTAATAATTTCGGTAATTTGATTTGGTTTGATTTGGAAATTGTCATTGTCACATTCCGATGGTAACTAGTAAGAACACTAATTTCATATGTTCAATTCATTTTTCATTATGGATTCAATAATTTCGGTAATTTGATTTGATTTGACTTGGAAATTGCCATTGTCACATACGGATGGTAAGTAGGAAGAACTCCAATTGTCTTTGTCACATTCGGATGGTAACTAGTAAGAACACTGATTTCCTAAATTCAATTCGTTTTTCATTATAGATTTAATAATTTCGGTAATTTGATTTGGAAATTGTCATTGTCACATTCAGTTGGTAACTAGTAAGAACACTGATTTCATAAGTTCAATTCATTTTTCATTATAGATTTAGTAATTTTGGTAATTTGATTTGATTTGATTTGGAAATTGTCATTGTCACATTCGGATGGTCACTAGTATGAACACCGATTTCTTAAGTTCAATTTATTTTTCATTATAGATTTAATAATTTCGGTAATTTGATATGATTTGATTTGGAAATTGTCGTTGTCACATTCGAATGGTAACTAGTAAGAATACTGATTTCGTAAGTTCAATTCATTTTTCATTATAGATTTAATAATTTCGATAATTTGATTTGATTTGGAAAATGTCATTGTCACATTCGGATGGTAACTAGTAAGAACACTGATTTCTTAAGTTCAATTCGTTTTTCATTATAGATTTAATAATTTCGGTAATTTGATTTGGAAATGGTCATTGTCACATTCGGATGGTAACTAGTGAGAACATTGATTTCAAAAGTTCAATTGATTTTTCATTATAGATTTAATAATTTCGATAATTTGATTTGATTTGGAAATTGTCATTGTCACATTCGGATGGTCACTAGTATGAACACCGATTTCATAAGTTCAATTTATTTTTCGTTATAGATTTAATAATTTCGGTAATTTGATTTGGTTTCATTTGGAAATTGTCATTTTCACATTCGGATGGTCAGTAGTATGAACACCGATTTCATAAGTTCAATTTATTTTTCATTATAGATTTAATAATTTCGGTAACTTGAAATGATTTGATTTGGAAATTGTCATTGTCACATTCGAATGGTAACTAGTAAGAACGGTGATGTCATAAGTTCAATTCTTTTTTCATTATAGGTTTAATAATTTTAGTAATTTGATATGATTTGATTTGGAAATTGTCATTGTCACATTCGGATGGTAACTAGTAAGAACACTGATTTCATAAGTTCAATTCGGTTTTCATTATAGATTTAATAATTTCGGTAATTTGATTTGGTTTGATTTGGAAATTGTCATTGTCACGTTCCGATGGTAACTAGTAAGAACACTGATTTCATAAGTTCAATCCATTTTTCGTTATAGATTTAGTAATTTCGGTAATTTGATTTGATTTGATTTGATTTGGAAATTGTCATTGTCACATTCGGATGGTAACTAGTAAGAACACTGATTTCATAAGTTCAATTCATTTTTCATTATAGGTTTAATAATTTTGGTAATTTGATTTGGTTTGATTTGGAAATTGTCATTGTCACGTTCCGATGGTAACTAGTAAGAACACCGATTTCTTAAGTTCAATTTATTTTTCTTTATAGATTTAATAATTTCGGTAATTTGATTTGATTTGATTTGGAAATTGTCATTGTCACGTTCCGATGGTAACTATTAAGAATACTGATTTCATAAGTTCAATTCATTTTTCATTATAGATTTAATAATTTCGGTAATTTGATTTAGTTTGATTTGGAAATTGTAATTGTCACATTCAGATGGTAACTAGTAAGAACATTGATTTCATAAGTTCAATTCATTTTTCATTATGGATTTAATAATTTCGGTAATTTGATTTGGTTTGATTTGGAAATTGTCATTGTCACATTCCGGTTGTAACTAGTAAGAACACCGATTTCATAAATTCAATTTATTTTTCATTATAGATTTAATAATTTCGGTAATTTGATTTGATTTGGAAATTGTCATTGTCCTATTCGATGGTAACTAGTAAGAACATTGATTTCATAAGTTTAATTCGTTTTTCATTATAGATTTAATAATTTCAGTAATTTTGGTATAAAAGGGATCATCGGCATGAAAACATGTTTTTCACAATATTCGCCAGTTGTGATTTCCGTCAGAATTACATTCTTTTCAACCTTTCGACAAGTAAGGCGTGTCCCGTTGCATCACTATTCTGAAGGATTGATATTTCGTAATAATATCACACGATATTTTATCTTAAGCATCAATTCATGGGGTAGAATACCATTTGAGGTTATACTATTCAAAAAATCTTCTTGCAAGCTGTGTTGTGACTTATCAAGTGCTTCATCAAAACTATAGTATGTATACATTTCATCAGGAATTTGTTCAAGTAAAATTCTGTTAATATGATCAACACATTCATTTGTAGGTGTAAGAATAACTCGGCTTGGCATTACGTGAAGATTATCGGCATATGTTTCTATATCTGTATTTGGGAAAACATGATGTATCTAGTTTTTTAAGGATGTGATTCTTCTACAAATGGTAAAACTATATTGTCTGGAAGTTTAGTGCATTTATAAATATGTTCTTCCTCTATTCATCTCCAATTCTCAGCAGGTAACTACAGAAAGTGGGATCCAATTTAGCCCTCATATTTTCAATTAATGGTAGATGCAAAAAGGAAGGCCATAAGTCTAAGAAAACTAAGCTAGCTTTCATTGTATTGTATTTTTTCCCTTTTCGCACAACTGGTAAAATTTGTCGAAAATCTCCTCCAAGAACTACTATTTTCCCACCAAAGAGAAAATTACAATCAGTAATATCTCTAAACGTTTTATCTATAACTTCTATAGTACAATGATTAACCATAGGTGCTTCGTCCCAAATGATTAATATAGACATTTTCAGCAAAGTTCCTAAAGCTGATTGCTTGCTAACATGACAACTTACTTTACCAAAAGTTTCCAAAGAAATTTTGAATCTTGAATGAGCTTTTTTCCCTGCCAGGTAAAAGAGATGCATATACTCCAGATGATGTTGTTGTCAAAGCAATTAAATTTTGTGACCTTACACCACTTAGGAGTGCTTTATATAAAAAAATTTTACATGTTCCACCTAGATCATCTATGAAGAAAGCACCGTGTGATTCTCATTTAACTTTTTCTATGATTGTATCGTATGCAAATTGTTGTTCTTTATTTAATGTTAATGCACAAGTAAGCCCCCCTTGAGTATCAAAATTAGTTATCTCCTCTTCAATCATTCTTCTCAACTTTTCAGTTTCATTTATATTTACATTGAATGATACTATTGCATAATCATTTATGTTCTTACCTATTGATTCCAAAATAGAATTGATATCTTGTAAAGCTCGTAATTCAGCAACTCTTACAGATATATTTTCATGTACATAAACATCAATCATATAAACCTTAAACTTATCCAACAAGAGCTTTGGATGATTAGGATTACAAAGTATAAGAAGTGTAACAAAAAGACGTCTTAAAGTAATAGGCATCTCGTACAAAATAGCTTCAGATGTACATTCTTCACAATGATTGTCTCTACTTAATAAACCATGTAAAAGTGCTGCATCACGATATGTAGGAGCAGTTATATCATTCAAAGTTCTTAAATGATTGAAGGATATTGGTCCTCTAATGTGATTAAGATGAATACGAAAAAAATATCGTTCTCCTTCAGATGGGTGAGCTGTGACAATTCATCCTATGACAACATGTTTTTTCTAGGAGTCCAAACTTTGTTATTTGCATTCCAAACAAAATGTTTTGAAAAAATTCGATACAATAATGTACGAGCAAATTCATTTATTTTATTTATTCGGAAAAATTCAGTTAGCATAGTTCTTCTTGTATTCTCCTTTTGAATGACAATCAATAAATCATTATCATCAGCGTATGTTACTTGTTGATGATCCTCAATATGAAGCTGTAAAGAGTAAACAGATGGATACATATCGGATAAATTGAAAGAGAAAATCATCCACATAGTATCAGGTGAAGATATCCATCTAGCAGATTGATAAGCTAAAATTTCATCAATTTCTTTATTTGCTTCATTGGTATCAACACAGAAAATAATACGATTATGACATTTGTACACATACTTGTAGAGATATTTAGCAGTCTTAATAGAATAGCATACTTCAACATTAATATGACAATCAAATTTAGCACTTAAATAAAGATTGTATGGTACAACCCAACGATTGTCTAACATTTGACTTCTAACTTTAACAAAAATACCATTATTAAGCTGCATATATAATGGGTATGAGTTATCACCGAATATAGTATTATTACAATAATCTTTCGGATATTTATCTCTACAGCCTTTATTTGGCTCCATGCATACATCTTTAGGATTTAGCTTTCTACAAGGCCATGCATATTATGTTTAACAATAACAGAATGAAGATAAGAGTATTTCTCTTTGTCAGGAATTTCACAAGAAACTATTTTATCAACCTCTTTAGTACAACAAATTTTGTGGCCACAATTAAAAATCAACAATAAATGTGCATGAGGAAGCCTTCTTTTTTGGAACTCAGTCACATATATATGAGCAATAACAGGGCCTAGTATATTTTTCTTATATAAATCATTTTTTAACTCCTCTAATTTTGCTCGAAAGATACGTACAATTACATTTGGTCGATTTTGAATACATCATTATGTCTTAGTTCTTGCTTAATTTCTGGCCAATTGGGATTACACGTGACAGTTAAAAATACATCTGATTTTTCATAACATTGTACAATAGTCATGACATCCATATATCTCCTTAACAAATCTCTAGAACCACATGTAAAACATTGTGGTAAAACAAATTTCCTTCATATTTTTTACCCCCTTGTCTTTCCATTTTCAACACTATCTACAATGCCTTGATAAAGTTCAGCATGAATATTTTTCTAGTTATTACGAAAATAATCTAATCTAGTAGTTTCAATCTTAACATACATATCTACAACATATTGTGGAATAGTCTACCAGTATGAAGTAATACAAACTTACCGGGAGACCTGATTTGTAATTTGTATGAATAGTATTCTTGACTAGAGACTTGAGACCGTTTCTTAGTTCCATTAAGTACTGCATCACATAAAAATAACATAATCTAAGTATTCATATTCATTTTAACCAGTACAATTGTAAATAATCAATAAATTTAGCATAAAATCCATCTACTGACCCACATCTTCTTTTTCAAGAAGTTCAGCTGTAGAAGTCATTATGCTAGGCAGAGCGATAGGATCAGGTAAATGCGTAGGCAAAACGCATATGTTTTTATATCTCTCAATACCTTCATGCCAACCAGATTCTCCATATGGAAAGATTAAAGGATATTGTAAAGGATCATAACAACTATAGTAATAGTGAACTTTATGCGATTCACCAGAGTGATCATATATAGTAATATCACGATGACGAATATTTGTATTATCATTATCTTCGACCCATACAGCAGCTACTTGAGAAATTCTAGGAGCATTAAAAACTCATTGATCAACTCTTAGATCACATCTTATTTGTATTCGATGGTGTTGCAAGTTAGGTATATTACTTAAAGACCTAAAGAATCTAATAAATGGATTTACGTCGATAATTTGCATTAGAACAATCAAAGTAGATTCAACAAAATTCTCTAAAATTCTCATACGATTTAGAAGCTCATTATCTGTATCATAAAAATATAACTGCATATAAAAAATATATTATTCTCCGGCATAAGTTGATTTACATAATGATACACTTGTCCTTGCACCCTAAATGTGTAAATACCTCTATATGTTTTAAAAAGTTCTTTATCATATTTTACACCAAATAAAGTGAATGCAAAGTGGTTATTATATTCTCTTTTTTAAAATTCCATGCATATAGATTCTTTAGAAGTAAACAAGACATATAGTTCAATTGGTGATTCAAGTATAAAAAGCTTAACTCTTCCTTCGGAACAACAGAAACCTTTGCTTTCCTTCAAAAAATTTTGTGCACCATAATATTTACAATCAATACATGTTGGTAATACATATGAAGCATTTGGTACATTCAATAGGTTTAAACTTTCTTCTAATTCAGAATTAAGAACATCAACTATTTGGTTTGACGTTGAAGCTTTATAATCATGATGTATAGTAGATTCACACATTTCAACACGACATAAGCTATTTTCTCCCTATGAAATACGGTTATTAATCCTCTTTCGAAGATCAGTGTGCTCAATTACCAATTGATTGTACCAATCCTTTTCTCTTTGATTGTGTTGTTGACGAATAAAAACATCATATGACTCATTGGTAGTTTGAGAGGTAGCTTGAAGGTTAGTTAAATCAGCATTTCCATCAACATATGGTACAAAAATATCCATCACAATAAAAGGTATAGAGAGAAATAATCTTAATTAAAACATACATAGAATGAAACTAAAGTTTAAAATATCAAAATTTGTGACAAATGACGGAAAATATATTTTAAAATAATAATAAAAAAGTAGTATGGACAAAGTAAGCTCAAGAACCATATATCCTCCTTATTTTCTATCACAACCATAGAATAAAACCGTTTATCAATTTCAAGAATAAATCAAAAAAGTTTATTATTTTCAACATGCGGTAAAAATTGGAGCATAACATCAAATCTACAATTTATTGTTTTTTCTTTTTGATCAATGAATTCAACTATACTTCTTATTACCATAAGAAATCTCATATCATAAATGTTTGCTCTAGAGGAATGGAAAAAAAAATCACTCTGTTTTTTTCGGAGACACGGTGTCCGGGCACCTGTACGCGTCATGTCCGGACATGATGTGGACACGGGCATGGTCTCTGTGTCGTATCCAGACACTATGTCTCCAGAAAAAAAAAACGGAGTTTTTTTTTGTTTCCATTTTTTTCCACAGCATAAGAAAAGTAACTTATTATAACTATATTCCAATAGCTAATGAATAAGCCTCTGAAGACAAAAAAAAAAAAAAAGAATATGGAAACACCCTATATCCTCCTTATTTTCTACCACAATCATAGAATACAACCGTTTATCAATTTCAAGAATTAAATAAAAATGTTTATTATTTTCAAGATGCCTAAAAACGTAGTCCTTCTTTTCCCCCTCCTTCCACAGCATAATTCATTCCCGAGCATAATTTTTAGCATGGAAATAAATAATTTTTACGCTTATTGTTCTACAGCATGATCCCTACCAGGCAAAAAATTAAATTTTAAGCTGACTTATTGTTTTTAACAAAACAGAACAAAACACTCATGGAAGATTTGTGTATATTTAACAGGTAAGAACTATGCAAAAAATAAATAAATAAATAAATAAAAAATCAAGAAGCAAAAATAAAACATCAATGAATAGAAATATACCTTCAATATGAAACACAAATACTTGAACACGAAGAATTAATCAAAGTAATTAGCAAATATGTCAAACACTGAAAAGAGCAAAAAAAGAATACGTCGAAGAGGAGGAAGAAAAAGAGATTTCTACGTCGGTCCCGTTTTCATTTTTTCTCATAAATCCGTTCCAGCCTTGGGTATCTCAATATTTTCATTTAATTTAGACGTTCAGCTGATGTTTGGTGGTATACGTGGTGGACACGATGGTCTGGTAAGCACAGATGACCTACCGATTATCACGATGGTCAATCTAGAAAACACGGAAAATAAAGAATTGAAAAAAAAAAAAGGGGGATCAAGGAAAGGAAATACAAGAAAAGATGGAAACTTTCCATGCATAAATGATGAATTATTGTATTTAATTGTTCATATTAAGGAAGAATTTCAGAAAAAGTAGGGAGAGAATAAGAAAATATTCCGAACCACAAGTTGGACTCCTCTTAGCTCTTTGCGACCGGCGACTCTCGGATCTCCGCCTCTCCGTCTCGCCGCCTTCCACCACCGAACCGATCACCGGCGCCTCTCATCTATTTGGGTTTTCAGATAGCCCTCTCAGATTTCACGTTCGTTGGTCAGTCTTTGTGCTTTTTCTGGATTTTTTTTAGAATTCCATTATAATGGGTAGATCAAATTCCTTGGACTAAGATTTGAGCTAGTTGTATGGAAAAAAAAAAAGGGAACATTTTTGAAGATTGTGTTTTGTATTTACCTTTTTCTTGTACCAATTGTCGTTTTGGGTTGTCTGATTTTTGAAGATCTGCATTATTGGTCATAAAGAATATGCTTTTTTTTTTTTAGTGTTTGCAGAGAGATTATATTGTAATGGAAATTAGTCCGGTGCTTTATGTTTGCTTTTGGGATCTGAATTTAAATTTTGTATTAACTTTTTCTTCGCATATATTTCAGTCAATTACAGAGTTTCTGTAAGAGAACTAATGTTTAAATTCAAAATTAGACCTTTGTTCTTGATCTTAATTGATGACAGAGAAGTTGTTTAATTTAAATGTTTGTTGGAATTCTTCCACATTCTTATTTCTCATTTGTAAGAGCCAATAATTGATTTAGGGGTTGAATTTCTTGCTGAAATTAGACTTACAAGAGTAGAACAGGGTCAAACTAAGATTAGAAATGTTCCAATTGCGGTGACCCCAGAGGGATTCTGGTGTTGCCCTTCTCCTTTGTCCTCCAAAAGTCGCTCAAGACACATAATCATGTAAACAAGCCCAAATCATCTCCTCTGGATCCTAGTACTTAAGTTCAGAAAAAGCAAACCTCGAAAAATTCAAGTTCGATTTTACACCATTGAAATATGTTAGAAGAAGATCTTTTTGCTTTGGTCCCCTTGTTCTAAATTTTAACTTTATTTCACATTATACACAATGATTGTATTTTCAATTTAATTACATGGGTGAATTTGACCGGCCGATTTTTTTGTTAGCTTCATAGTTCTGTGAATTCGTAACAGATTTTTTCCCCTTAATACATAGGTTATTAAACTATATAGTATTTCCACTAGTTGTTATCTTGAAGAAGCTCCTTTTTAATTGTTTGAAGTTGCCATTGCATTTTGTGTTCTATACACTTAATTTGATTGTTGCCACTGCATTCTGTACATAAAAAAAAAGGAAGATAAAATAATAGTTTTTATTTTTTCTGAATGGTACCAAACTGTGTGGCGGATTTGATTTTATCATATATTATGTTGTGGTATTTTAGTTAGGGAATTAGGATTAGCTTATGGACAATTTTCATTTTTGCTGCTGTTATATTTTAGTTAGGCATATGATGTGGCGATGGAGCATGATTGGAACATTCTAAAAAGCAAAGATCTGTGAATTATTCTAGCCTAGATGGCCTCCAAATTCATATAAGTTTTATGTTATTTGACATGAAATTAGAGAATTCAATATACATAACAAGTAGCAAAAATGGTGTTCGGGCATCCACTTTATGTCATCGACACAAGAATTATGTTGGGGGTGAAAAGAGAGGCTTCTGTTCATATCTTTGTGTAGTGCTATTTGTTTCATTAGTAACAAGGTTAAAGTATCTTTTGACCGTGTGTGAATAACTTTTAAATGTTGATTTTATTTTTGCAAGCATGTTCTTATAGTATATGAAGTTATCTTGACATTAAAATATGCGAAGAGAAGTTTTTTCACTGAAACCCTTTTCCTTTTGTAACTTTGTTTTCATTTATCACCAAAATCCCATTTCCTTGTTGTAATGGTCTCTCTATTGTATATTATACACAATTATTGTCTTTTAAATTTAATTGTATGGGCGAATTTAGAATTGAATTTTTTTTTTGGCTTAATATTTTTGTGAATTCGGATAGAGCCTGAATTTAGAATTGATTAACCCATTATCATTAATAATAGAAAAGGAAAATCTTCTATGACATTTGAAAACTAGATTAAATGTGGAGACTCCTAATCTATTTCACCAACCCAAGCCTCCTTATTAATCTTTAAATAGAATATTCTCAGGGTTTATGATTTCGTACTGCTTTCTGCTATTTCCGATTAGTTATGTCTATGATTTTTATCGTCTTTTAGATTAATTTTGTTTACATGTTGATAAAACTTTGCAATTAACCAATTTTGTGTTATTTTTTGTAGTTTTTAATTTGAGTTAGTTTGCTAGTTATTTATATGCAAATTGATTAGAGTTAATTAAATGCAGAATCAAGCATGAACAGTGGCAAAACATGGTTCGAACACCTACAGGATGACACAGGCGGATTATTCGGCCTTGGAACCGTTAGCGGGTCAGCTTTTTACATGTTGAAAGGCATGAACAACTCCCCTAAAGGTGAGCGCCTCATCCGGGGCTCACAAGCTGTACGCATGAACGTCCCCCGCTTTGCCAGCAACTGTGGCATCTTCGGTGGTCTTTTATCTGTCTTGGAGAGTTCTATGATACATGTAAGGCAAAAGGATGATCCCTGGAATAGCATCCTCGCTAATGCTGCTTCCTTCGGATTCCTCAGGATGCGCCAAGGCATTGGCTCGGCTTCACGCTCGGCTCTCTTTATGGGATTGACAGTAGCGCTCGGAGAGGGTACTGCGATCATGTTAAATAAGCTCCCAAGTGTACAGTCCTCAAGGCCCGACTCTGAGGAGTTGGATTAAGAAGTGGAAGAGGGGAGAGTTTGATTCGCTTTTTCTATTTTTATTTATATTGATGTCATACTCCATCAATTTAAATTGAAGTTCAGACTTCTGTTGTGTGTTTTCATGGCTGATCGTTCATTTCGTTCTTCGCATTTAGGAATCGACGACTCTGTTAAATACTTCTCCTCTCAACGCTCTTATGTATTGTGTGACATTACTTCTTGTTTTATACATCATCTGCAAGCACCGATTACAGCATTTAGTGACAGCTGCAAAAGCTACTTGGAATAGACATTCATGATTCGTCTCTTCTTCAAGAACTGATGACATGTCAACGCTATTCTCAATCTGCAAGTAATGTTTAGAGTTCAATAAATGTGTGGTTAAAATGAAGTTCAACCAATTTATAATTTTAGAAAAATGTGTGGTTAAAAATTAGGAACAAATTTTGGATTTACACGTAGAATATTTTATTGTGTTAAAATATGGTTGAAAATAAGTACGTAGAAAAAATAGTTTTAAAAGATTGGTTGTCAAATAGGGGCTTTTATTTGATCTTATGTAGAGTTGAATATTTTTGTATGATTGCCTGATTCTTCATTCTCGATAGTTTATTTTATTGTTTATTGTTTTAAATTCAGAAAGCTGGCAAATTATTTTTTCCTACATATTTTGTGGCAATGTGCAAGTCATTTGGCTTTTTACAGTGGATGTCTCTTTTCTTGCAAGGTCGAAAGATGGAATATAAGTTTCGTTATTGCTCTTGAGAAAATAGTAGAATTGATACTAAAACCTGGTACCTGCCCCCTTGTGGTTGCGTGTGGTTGTGAATTAACGTTGTGAAGTGGAATTTCAATTTGTGAGTTCTCTAATTTGCTTGTTGGAGACTGTATCTCTCTTATATTGCAAAAAGTTTTTAGTTCCAACTTTTGAAGCAAATCTTCAGCTTCTTCAAGCCTTTATGTTTCTGTTATCTCTTCATTCAGGGCTCAAACTGCTGGGAAAGTAAAATTTCTTGACTCGCCCTAGTTGCATGATTTACCAAGTTGTACTGCACTATAATGTCTTTCGTTTTGCACGGACGCCAATGGCGTGTTTGGTAAGAATGATTAGATAGCACTAGACATTATTAAGGAGAAACTAAAATTTCTGTACAATCCTGCGTACCAAACATGCACTAAAAAAATACGTATAGGTGCAGTACACCGGTGGCTCCCTGGATTCAAGAACTTCATTTTCCTCATTTATATATATTATGCAATAACCGTAGAAAATATTTCTCCAATCCTGACCCCTTTATCCAGCCACGAGAGCCTTTACTGATGACATGACAGGAGCTTGTGCTTTCACTCCAAACTGATCATGAAAGTACTTAAAAGACGCCCCAAGGAGCGTATTAGTGCCATATTATCCTTTCTTGGGGAGGTTGATGGAGACGGAATGGGAAGCTAGCAGTCGTTTTTGTGTGCACTTCTAGTCGAGAATCATTCGGATGTGGCCTCAGCTGATTTGGGAGATTTAACAGTTTCAAATCCTGCATTGATTAAGTTGATATACAGGTTTCCTAACGAAGAATGGAGAACAGTACAAAGTCATTGACACGCCATTGTTGATAGCGCAAGTGACTAAATTCAGATGTGGGTGATTTAGTCTTGGTTTGAGAATGTCATTGCCTCTGTGATGGGTTTGGACCCATAAAATTCTTTTTAAGTGTACAGGCTGCAACCACCAAAACCAGGTCACTCGTTATAAACCCGAACCCGTGCTGGGATCGAGAAACTTTTTACCCTTGATCCACCGAAGGTTGAATTTCACACATGAGAATTGACGAGAGTTCGAGTCTAAAAGGGAAAGTCAAGCCTGTCCAAAATACTACAGAATAAGAGTATAGAGTTTCAAATCCATGTGAAAAACTTTGCACAATCACAAGGAAACTTTTCTTGCTCATCCCTTGATGCAATGGCAGCTCATGCGGTGGAGAGCTTTGGTTAAGGCCTTGGACGCAAAGCCTCACGATTACGAGCTTCATCTGAAATTTTCCATAAATGCTCGTTCAAAGCTCAAAAACCCACCTCCGAGAGACGGGTTTTATGGCAACAATTTTTGTGGTGTGCGCAACAAATACGGTCCAGAGGCTTGTCGACTGACAACTTTCCATGATAGCCCATTTGGTGCACAGGCTCGAGCTAAGGCCAGTGCACCTCGGATGAATACGAGTAGAACACACCAGAAAAAAGGATATGCCAAAACTATACAAGTGGTCGAGAAATTCATGTAGCCCACCCAACTAAAATTAATCCAAAACAAGACTTAGGCTACAATCGACTAAAACGAGAATCATGTAACATTTCAAATTGTCATTTCAAGATTTCAAAAACATTTGTTACGTAGTAAATTAAATCCACCTACATCAATGTATTCAACCTTTACGTGATCAATGAAAAACATACAAAAATTTCAAACAAAATGTCCGAAAATTAAATTCCACAACACTCAGTTTACTGTTCTCTTTGAATACCTATAAAACATTTTCCTTGGTCTGGGAAATTTTTCCCGAGAACTCTGAATAGTCACAAACCTCATATCGGACTGCATCATTAACAAAGTGAAGCCAATTCAAATAGCACGTGGGCGTGCAATCGTGCATCAATGCATCTTCACAGATCAAAGAGTGAGCACTATTTGGTTTTAAATCTTCCACTGTACTGCACGCAACGTACTCCTATTGCATGTCCAGCATATAAACTTATAAACTCCTATAGTCAATCACCGTTACTTCATCTTCTGGAGCATCCAGGTCATTATAGCTGCAGAAATTATTAAACCCAGGTTAAAAATTAGGAAAATTGAACACCATTATAGGTACATTTAACATGCATCTCCCTATTCCATTCCTCTAAATACTTTGTTAAAATTTGAAGTTCCTAAACGTCGTCTTAAATATAAATGGAATTTATAAAGCGTCCTCCAATTGGAAGATATCTTTTAGCAGAAGTTTCAAATTTAGATCCTAGAATATCGAGGTCAAAACTTCTAGCTGACTGAATCACTACCACAATCATATAGAGATTCATTAATAAAACAGATTTCCATGGGTTCTGTCTATGACTATCCATTGAGAGAGGAATTGCTTCAATAAACGTCTCAGGCATATCCTACAGTTAGTCGTTCCAGCCAGAAAGATTATTAGCCTGCTGCAGAACAGCGGAATTTTTAACCTTACAGATCGACAAAGCCTAGCCTGCAGAGACTATTTTGTTTGGCCCTGTTTACAATGAAGCTACATATACCTTAAGTTTGACATTCTTGTGAGGCGGCATTTTTTGACATTGATCTTCACAACACTTTAAACAATCAATGGCAAGTGTCGCATGCCTAAACTAAATTAAATCCCATGTACCATCATGGTCAATACTCGAGTTGCAACTTGCCCACCAAGAATAAGGTTTGCCTGATAATTAGCTTAGCGATGAATAGTAGGAGATTTTACTGAATCAAGCTTGAGTAATCTCAAGAGTACAAGCGCTGACTGAAGATTGCTCAAGAAACTATCATTAAGCCAAAAATTGAAACTAAGGTAAATCTAAAATGCAATCAACAAAGATCCTGTTTGTCTCCCTTTAAAACAAATCTCTCTAATTCTCTTTTACTCATTTTCAACCACATTCACACAATAAATTATTTTGCACGTAAACCCAAAACTTTTCACTTTTTAACCACGCAAACTCCAAAAGTTACTATTCATAATATGGAATCCCTGAAGAAAATGCTTTGATGAGAATCTGTGCGCTGGACTACAATTTTTCAAATTTGTTTTGTTTTGAGGATGGAAATCTGGTTTTGTTATTGAAATTCAATAATTTGCTTTCAAGATATTTAATACTATGATTAAGATGTACAGGCAGAGATGTAATACAGACAACTGTCGGAGATTGAGGCATTGTAGTACTAACTCATAAAGGACAGAGGCTATCATTTAAATTGAATCACTGGAAAGTTATTGGAGTGTGGTTGAATTGTCGTTTGCAATCTGCGGATATAAAAGTCTAGGTTTTTGTCCGTCATATTGAACAAAATATTACATTCTAAAAATACGAGAAAAAGTATTTTTTTAGCATGCAAATAGAATATTTTTGTAGAAATCGTCATGAAGGATGATGATATGTGCTAATTAATGAAAAGAATTCGACGAACAAAACAAGTTACATAATCACAAAAATGTTGACAACTTTAAGTGCAATTAAAATGTAATGTAACTTTGAAAATTATATGTGTTTAGTTAGAACAAAATAATTGTTATATTTAAATTTCAGGCTTTATTTGATATCCTATTTTTTAAAAAATACATTCTTTTTTCTTCTTTCAACTTCACATTTTTCAATAAAATAATATTACATTCAAATTCAAAAATTTTCCTTATTTTTAACCTCATATTCTTTATCAGATCATTATTCCAAAATGCATGCAATAAAAAAAAAAAGGGCATCAAACGGTGCTCTTAATAATTTATTGCTAACTACGGTGGACACTTTCATAAATTATTAAATTTGTTATGTCTACACTACAAATTGAGGATAATTCAATTATTACAACTTACAACTTTATTGGGCTATTTTTAATATTATGTAATTAAATATTAATAAACGACATCTCTATTACGATCCCTAAATGTCGATGTTGACCGGTCAACGTCCGCGGGGACTGGGATGACTTGTTAGGTCCGGCCCTGTCTCAATCCCTCCGTCACATTAACTTATCTGAATCTACCATAATATTTAATAAATGCATAAATAATAAATTAATAATAAATTTTGAACCGTGTACATAACAAGTCGTGTGCATATTATAAATAGCCACTTATTGAAGTGTAATTTATGTAAATTTCGTCCACACAAAAAATCTCTAGAGTTTTGAATTCTTGAAAAACACAAAGAAAGTTAAAGAATTTAAAGGTGGAATCAAGAAATCAAAGTGAAGATTTTTTTTTTTTTTTTATAAAGTACGCTACACGGGTAAATCCTAAAATATTTAAGTGTTTGTTTATAATACTAGTGTAAGCACGTGCGATGCACGTGATGTGTTTTAGTTGAGTATTTAATAGTGTGAAGTGTTTTTTTTTTTTACTATAAGTAAGATATTGTTTGTATAATTGTACAACGCAATATAATTGTCAATTTTGGTAGCAAAGCATGTTCATTTTTTTCTTTTTTCTTCACTTTTTTTCTTTTCCTTTATTTAGTTTCTTTGGTTCTTGTAGTGTATACACAAGATCAAATATATTGCAAGTGTAATGAAACGAGACATGTAGAAGAAGTAACTGGTAAGAAAACTCATAGAAAGCAAAAAATAAAGCTTGAAAACTAAATGTCATAATGAGAATTGGGAATTGTTAAATAAAGATGAACTAAAACCAACATATGTATACTAAACTGTAGGAAGCAATTTACATTGGGAAAACTTTTGATTTCCTAAGGTAACGCTATTAACATTTTACCAGTGACAAACGATTATGATTTTACGTTTAATAATTTAAGATAATTTTTATATTTAAACTTAATCGATAATATATTTATCATTATCATATTTTAAGTTTTTTCAAAAAAAAAAATTTAAATCAATCCAAAGAGGTATTCATATCGTGAAATGTCGAATCAAACGTTGTAGGAAAAATAAAGTTCGAAAAAAAGACATGGAATGTGGTTGAGATTGAAAGAAATATAAACAATGACGACTTTATATTTCACAATTAATGTAAAATTATTTTTAATATTTTAAAATTTATCGATCATATATTTATCATTGAATTTCTTCAATATTCCATTTTGACGCCATAAATTTACCATTTTTAACCTCAGAAACTAAAGAAAAATGAAATTGGGAGAACTTGGTGTGAGTATAGGGGTCGAGGGTGGGTTAGAAAAGAAAAATTAACGATTATGATTTTACGTTTAATAATTTACCCATTTTGACTCCATAAATTTACCATTTTTAACCGTAAAAACTGAAATCAAACTCAAGCTCGTTCATCCTTTTTGCTACTGCTTGTTGCCATATACTACCTTTTGAGCGATTTTTTTTTTTTAAATTTTGTTTTTTTTCCTCCAATTAGGGTTCTCAAAAGTATATTCATGAGTTTTCTTCGATAGTATGTGTCTTAGTCCCCCACCTGAAGGCACATACAATCTGCTACTTTTGGCATAGATAATAACGTCTTCAATCCAATACCGTCTCACCAAGTCATCTTTAATTTCCTGTAACAACTTGGTATAGGCAACATCCTTCCCAGCCCATTGCTTGATTTTGTCAAGAAAATTCGATTCGACTGTCATCAAAGCTGACACATAAGCTTCCACGGACTTCCGACTGAGTGCATCAACAACCTAATTCTACTTACCTGGCTTGTGAACTACGCAAAATCAAATTTAGCCAGAAACTCCTACCATCTCGCCTTTTTGCCGACAATTTCTTTTGAAACTGAAAATATGTATGGGCTACATTATCTGTTAGAACAGTGAATTGTGTTCCTAATAAATAATGCCACCAAGTCTCCAGACAATGAACAATCGTCGTCATCTCTTTCTCATAAGTTGAGTATCGTTGTTCCACCTTCTTCAATTTTCGACTTTCAAAAGCAATCAGATTACCTTTTTGTACCAATACACAACTAATAGCAGGATCAGATGCATCAATGTGTACTTCAAATGGCTTCTCAAAGTTAGGAAACTGCAGCACTGGTTCAGTTGAAACAGCATGCTTTAACTTCTCGAAAGCTCGTTGGCACTCCTCGGTCCCTTCCCACTTTTGATCATTTCTCAGTAAGTCTGTCAAGGTGTTCACTTTCTTGGAAAATGAACCGCCGATAATAATTTGCTAATCCAAGAAAGGAATGTAGTTTGACAACCTTGGATGGACTTGACCACTCCATGATAGCCTTCACCTTCTTTCCATCCATTCTGATTATTCATTGACCCACCCAACGTCCCAAAAAATTACCTCCGATCGACTAAATTCGCGTTTCTCCCTTTTTACATATAATCGATGTTCTCTAAGCCATGAGAACACCTTTGTTAAGTGAACAATATGATCATCCAGTGATCTACTGTATATCACAATATCATCCAAATAAACTACCACAAAATTATCCAGGAACTCGTACAACACATCATTCATCAAGTTGCAAAAAGTAGTAGGTGCATTTGTAAGACCAAAAGGCATAACCAGAAATCCAAATGAACCATATATTTTCACACATGCAATCTTTCATTCATCTCCTTCAGCATTTCTTACTTGCTAATAGCTCGACCGTAAATCCAGCTTGGTGAAGAATGAAGCCTTCGCCAATCGATCAAATCGATCAGCAACATTAGGCACCGGGTTCTTGTTCTTCACCTGTTGGCCTATGGTTGATTATGACCTTAATGTTTTGATTATAACAAACAAGTGGTTTTATTTACTAACATTTGATTTTGAGCAATGATAGTTCAATTTTAAAATTGAACAAGAATTGTCAAAATCAACACATCATAAATCGGACTCGAAATGAAGATCAAAGTGAAAGTTTGCATTCGAGACGATAGAGATTTGCATGCGACGATCGAATTGGAACTTGAAGATTCGCAAAAGACGCAAATCAAGATACAAGTCAAAAGAATGACAAGAACAAGAATTTTGAAGAATAAAACTTAGAAGTCGTTTATCGGAACTTAAATGTAAAGGTATTAACTCTTCGATTCTTAGCAAGTGCATGAAGCTCAAATTATTTTCATAATGCAT
The DNA here is from genome assembly GCA_019097785.1 of Fraxinus excelsior. NCBI lineage: Eukaryota > Viridiplantae > Streptophyta > Magnoliopsida > Lamiales > Oleaceae > Fraxinus > Fraxinus excelsior. The sequence continues at coordinate 24,220,576 of CM032643.1, read as the reverse complement.
CACTTGCATAAAAATACTTTTCATTCATAATATGAAATAGATTTTGAAAGTGCAATTTTCTAAAAAAAATAGTCAAAATTTAGTCAACCGAAAGTCCAACGATCAGAATCTTGCAACGACTATATTCAAAAAAATTGGTCAACCGAAAATTTCAGTTAACTGAACTTGGTCAACCGAACTTACACGATAGTGCCTATTTTTACTTAATAAATATCAATTTCTTTTGCATTCAATTCAACCAATTTACAAGAGATTTTTTAAGAGCTTATTGATTGAAAATCATTGAGATTACTTGAGTTTGAATTCTATTTCATTTATTACAAAAGAGTTTCTTAATTGATTCAACTTATTTCATTCATCTTATCAAGAAATCTTTTTAACAAAGAACTTTTCACAAACTTCATCTATTCTTAATTCTTGATAAAAGTTTTCTTTGTCAACACTTTGATTTAAAGTGTAAATCTCTCTTCATACTTAATTTGTATTATTTGTTAAGAGAGATCATAGGTTGAAAATTTTGATACAAAGATACAAACTATTTCATTATCCATCATTCATCAAAGTTTACAACAAAAACACTTGAGTTTATTATTTATTATCTATTGAAGTGTTATCCTAATTCTCTCTATATACTTAACTTGATTATATCATTTGTAAGAGAGTTTCTTCATTGTAAAATTATCACTTATGTCTTGACGATTTCGAGAGCCTTGTGAAAACTCGATTGTAAGGATAAGTGCTCCTTGTTGTAAGTCACCTAAGGATAAGTGCTCCTTGTTGTAAATCATTTAAGGGTAGGTGCTCCTTGTTGTAAGTCACCTAATGATAAGTGCTCATTGTTGTAAGTCACTTAAGGATTGATACTCCTTGTTGTAAGTTACCATTATAATGCATTTGGCCTTACTCGTGATGGAGAGCTTGGTAATGGGGACATAGAACACATTTTGTATCGAATCTCATTAAATTAGTTTGTTATCTTTACATTATTGCACTTTACTTTACATAGCCATTTATATTGAGTTATATCCATACTTGAATTAAGTTATCGTATTTGCATATTTACTTGTTATATTACACTTTGTATTTATATCTTGTGTATTGAATAGTTTTGAGACTAAGTGTCGAAAAAGTTTCAAAAATCAATTCAGCCCCCTCTTGGTTAATTATTCTTGGGTTAACAATGTCATCTAAATAGACTACCACAAAATTATCTAGGAACTCATTCAACACATCATTCATCAAGTTGCAAAAAGTAGCAAGTGGATTTGTAAGACCGAAAGGTATAACCAGAAATTCAAATGAACCATACTTTGTTACATATGCAATTTTTGATTCATCTCATTCAGCATTTCTTACTTGCCAATAGCCCAACCGTAAATCTAGCTTGGTGAAGAATGAAGCCTTCGCCAATCGATCAAATAGATCGGCAACATTAGGTACCAGGTACTTGTTCTTCACCGTCACCTTATTCATTGTACGATAATCCACACACATCCTCATGGAACCATCATGTTTCTTCTGAAATAGAACTGTGCACCATAGGGAGCTTTCGAAGGCTGAATGAATCCTGCATCAAGTAAATCATCAAGCCGCCTCCTCAACTCTGCCAATTCCAACGGAACAATTCGATGTGGGGCTTGAGCTGGAGCCCTTGTATCTGGTTCGAGTTCAATTTTGTGATCAACAACATGACGGGGTGAGAGAGTTCTTGGAAGTTCTGGGGGCATCACATCAACAAACTCTTCTAAAACACTTGCCACCTGATCAGGTACCTCCACAACTTGATCTTCTTTGATTTCAATCAAAGCTACAACATAAGTCATCTCTCCTTTCTTTAGACCCACCTTAAGTTGTTTTGCAGATTGCATTTCATCCTGAATCTGCTTTCCTATTATCTTGTCAAGATATCTCGCTAGTACAAAATATGGACTTCCTTCATCTGTAATGTATAGCCCATTCAGATGCGGTACCATAGATACCTTCACCTTGACAAAAAAATTCAATACCAATGATCAAATCGAAATCATCTAAGGGAACAATCATCAGATTGCACCTTCCCTCCCATTCACCCACACGAAGGGTGACTTCAGTAGATCCTTTCATAGGCTGCGCTATAGAATTCATAGCTTTAATTTTTGTAGTCACCTGAGTCATGCTTAAACCAATCATTTCCACGATCTTGGAACTTACAAAGTTGTTTGTAGCACCTGTATCCATCATCGCCAACACCTCCTTCCCATCAACACGAACTTGAACATACATCAAGCCACGGTGCAGTGTAGTAATGGCATTCACGAGCTATAGCGGGTTCAATCGTGTGGGGGCCTCATCCAAGCTGTCATCACTGCCTTCTAACCTTAAGCCATTCAGTTTCTCTCTCTTTAGACAATCCTTTGCATGATGGAAACCGTTGCAAAATGAAGCATCCACTGAAATTTTTTAACTTAAGATATTGATCACCATTTTTCAATTTAGGGCCCTCGAATTTCTTCTTTTTGTCCCCTTTGTTCCAATCTTTCAATGTGCTAGCCTTTTTGTCGGTGTTTTTTCTCTGAACAGGGGAGTTACTACCTATTTTGTAATCAACAAGACAATCCGTTGTCGCTATTGCCAAGGAAAGTCCTTCACTCCTTGCCTCCGCAATTCTGCTTGTGCCCAACCTTGTAATCTCAACATAAAGTTTAAAAGTTTGTCCTTTTTGAATATATTCTGGATATCCAACATGAGGCTACTGAATTCCTTTACGTATTCCCGAACACCCGTCTGCTTAACTTTTTGAGAGATTTCCTTGCAACCCAAGCCGTGTTGCAAGGCAATAACTAATCCTTCAATTCCTTCTACAACGTTTCCCACGTAACAATAGGTGACCGTCATGTAGCTTCGTTACCCTTTACCCAAGTTCGCCCCCACAACTTTGTATCTCCCGACAGATACATCGAAGTGATATTTACTCGCCTATTCTCTAGAATACGAGCAACCTTGAAATACTGCTCCATATCCCATAGAAAATTCTCCAACTCCTTGGCATTAAGAGCACCATTGAACTGCTTTGGTTCAGGAACACGAATTGTTGAAGCGCCCACTGCCTCCAGCACAGTGGTACCGTTTATGGCTAATTTCAGCAAGGAAATTTCACTCTCAATGGAATCAAACCGAGCCTTTGAGTTATCCGCAAGCTCCAACAAATCTTTCATGAATGAGATTGTCTTTCGTCAACTCCGCTAGCAAACTCTTCGAATTGAGCCCTCAGTTCTGTGTGCACATCATTATGTGCATGGACCTGTGCAGGCAAACTGACTGTACTGTCGATCATAGGGAAACCAATAAAATCTTCCAACGCAGAAACCCGATCCTTGAGATTCTGATTTTTAGCCATGTCTGTAAGCGAAACCCAACAACTGCAACGAAGCTCTAATACCAATTATCACAGGGACGAAATCCAAGTAAAATACTTAGCCAAATTTTTGCTTATGATGGCATTGAGGTTCCACTCAGTCAACCTACCGATTTGTACAATGCACACACACAAAGTAAAGGCAACAAATGTAAAGGAAGACAGTATTACAGGTAAGCCCAACTTGTTTTATTACTCAACAATAATACAAGATACAAATGAACACTGAAGGAACACAACATTTTTCTGTGTCTCATCAGCTAGACCTTCATCAATTTATAGTCCAAAACTCTTGTGCAGTTAACACCCTTAACTGCTAAAGGCATAAACCAACCCAGTTGGCTAGAATATGCCAGAAATCGCATCCCACAACTATTCCCAACAACTGTCCACACTTTTCACTAGTATGGACTCCAAAAACTGCCCAACACATGTGCCCAATTTGAACACCCGAATTTGTGGACTTCAGCCCCCTAACGGCAAGCTGGTTCAACCCATGCCTTGTCAATCTGCAATACTTTGTCCACGAACAGCAAGTTGGATCAACACATGCCTTGCCAATCTACAACATTTTGACACTAGCCAAATTAAAGCATCATTCTCACATTTTCCTTGCCCCGAAATTCAAAGTGTGCACCATCAACACATCTTCCCGCAACATCCCGACATGAGTGCAATGTATTCTCATGTCATTGTGCATGTCCACCTTCAAGGGGCTGACACCTACCATCTTCTTAATTGAAATTTTGAAACCATTTAGCAACAATTTTAAAGGTCACAAGTAATACAAGAGCTACTCAAAACATTCGAGTAAATTCAAATGCTGCTTAAATTGAGATTCTATTAATATCTATGACCCTTTTAAGGTTTATTTGGACAATATTCGTCAGTTAGAGACCTAGAAATACTATAAAGGTGAAATATTAGAGACTAGCAAGCTATGAATGAAAGATTAGAGATCTTGATGCTCTATTTCACATAAGTGTTTTGAGGTTCATAAATCCCCAAAATGTTCGGGGCTCATAAATCATTAATTTACTCTACATGTACAAATTAATTAAATGAAGTTGAACTATTTTCAATAATTTATTCAGATTATAAATTTTACATTACACTTATTCAAGTAATCAAGCATCCTCAAAACATATTAACTTGTTTGATAATTATCTTTAGGTCAAGAACAATGTAATTATATTACTCTTTGTATGTAACATATTAATTTTTTGACGTGACATATAAGATTGACCCCATCGAGAGAAAAAGAAGCCCAAAATGAGTTGATGTAAACGAGATGAGTTCCCGATAAACGGAGCCCTAACAATTTATTAGTCAATTTTTTATAACAAAAAAAGGTAAAATCTTATTGACTCGTCTTTTCAAACACATTGAACACGATTGAATCCTACAAACAAATTGACTTATATCTTAAAGGATACTAATGTGAAGATGACCAAACATGATTCTCGACCCAACTTTACGCCCCTATATATGGAATATACTTCCCTTGTCAAGAATATCATGCCTTTAATTACAAGTAACATTAAAGTCATGAGTTTGAAGTTCTTTAATTCTAATTTTCAATCACAAATATGGTAAGATAGAATGAAATCCCAGTTCTCTCTCTCTCTCTGTCTCTCACACACATACACACACACACACATATTAATATGGGGAAATGAGTTGAAATGGCCAAACCTGACAAACATTTTGTTCAAATGGCATTTGATTAAAATGAATAAAAGAAAAGTAATTTTAATTATTTAAAACTATCAAAAGACCCATTTACCCTCCCTTGTATAACCAAATAAAAGAAAAATTTTGGTATCTAATTTTTTTTGAAAATTCGAACCTTCAACCTCTATAAAATTAAGACGAGTCCCACACCACTAGGACATTGAATAATATTGATTATTTTATTGCAATAACATATATATATATATCAATTATATATTGAAAGATTAATTTTAATAAAGATGAATTGAATGTCTACAAAATTTATGATTTCGAAATATATAAATAATTAGTGACAATTAACTTAAAAACTTTTAATTTTATTTCAAATAATTGTTTTTATATTTTTAAGTAATCATCCACCGGTTCAAACATTAATTTTTTTATTTTTTCCCTTTCATCCCCCACGTAAACTTTTTACGGCGTGCAAGATATACTTTTTATATACCTTAAAAAATATATTTGTCGTTTTATATACCTTAAAACAATATATACGCCATTTTAATTAAGATTAAAATTGAAACGATATCAATGTCGTCAAAATTACACTGAAACGATAATGAAATCGTTTGGCTAAAAATAACGATTCGATCGTCCACAACCACCCAACATGCCTTCAACATACGTACGACGATCGAAAAAGGTCATCAAGTAGGTTGATGCACTCGAATGACTTAGAAAGAATGAACGAAGATACTTTATTTCTATTAGAATGGTTCGAAAGTTCTATGTAGTCATGAGAACACAAATATCGTCATAGTTTCTTTTGAGTGAGATCGAACCTACTTAATGACCAATTTCGATCATCCTACATATGTCGAATGCATGTCGGGTTGTCTGTACAATCGAATCGTCATTTTTAACAAAAACGATATAATTATCGTTTTATATGAACTAAAACGATATATGATTTAAACTGAAACGATATCAATGTCGTCAAAATTGTACTGAAATGATATGAACATCGTTATGTATCAAATCCACAAAATAACATAATGACGTCCATATCGTTTTAGTACAAATTTGACGACATTGATATCGTTTCAGTTCAAATAATAACTACAACAACATATATATCGTTTCTTTTCATGAAAAACGATAGTTATATCGTTTTGGCTAAAAATAACGATTCGATCGTCCACAACCACCCAACATGCCTTCAACATACGTACGGCGATCGAAAAAGGTCATCAAGTGGATTGATGTCACTCGAATGACTTAGAAAGAATGAACGAAGACACTTTCTTTCTATTAGAATAGTTCGAAAGTTCTATATAGTCATGAGAAAACAAATATCGTCATAGTTTCTTTAAGTGAGATCAAACCCACTTGATGACCAATTTCGATCCTCCTACATATGTCAAATGCATGTCGGGTTGTCGTGTACAATCGAATCGTCATTTTTAACAAAAACGATATAATTATCGTTTTATATGAACTAAAACGATATGATTTAAACTGAAACGATATCAATGTCGTCAAAATTGTATTGAAACGATATGAACATCATTATGTATCAAATCAAAAAAATAACATAACGACGTCCATATCGTTTCAGTACAAATTTGACGAGTTTGAAATCGTTCCAATTCAAATAACTACAACGACATAGATATCGTTTCTTTTCATGAAAAACGATAATTGTATCGTTTTGGCTAAAAATAACGATTCAATCATTCACAACCACCCAACATGCCTTCAACATACGTATGACGATCGAAAAAGGTCATCAAGTGGGTTGATGTCACTCGAATGACTTAAAAAGATCGAAAGAGTATACTTTCTTTCTATTAGAATAGTTCGAAGGTTGTATATAGTCATGAGAACACAAATATCGCCATAGTTTCTTTTGAGTGAGATCGAACCCACTTGATGATCAATTTCAATCATCCTACGTATGTCGAATGCATGTTGGGTTGTGTGTACATCGAATCATCGTTTTTAGCCAAAACAATATAATTATCGTTTTATATATCGTTTTAGTTATGATTTAAACTGAAACGATATCAATGTCGTCAAAATTGTACTGAAACGATATGGACATCGTTATATATCAAATCCACAAAATAACATAACAATGTTCATATCTTTTTAGTACAATTTTGACGAGTTTGAAATCGTTATAGTTCAAATAATAACTACAACGACATAGAAACGATAATTATATCGTTTCTTTTCATACAAAACGATAATTATATCGTTTTGCCTAAAAATAACGATTCGATCGTCCACACCCACCCATCATGACTTCAACATACGTAGGACGATAAAAAAGGGTCATCAAGTGGGTTGATGTCACTCGAATGACTTAGAAAGAATGAATGAAGATACTTTCTTTCTATGAAAATAGTTCGAAGGTTGATATAGTCATGAGAACACAAATATTCTCATAGTTTATTTTGAGTGAGATCGAACCCACTTGATGATCTTTTTTGATCATCCTACATATGTCGAATGCATGTCGGGTTGTCTGGACAGTCAAATCGATGTTTTTAGCA